>JAEQBH010002434.1:0-268087 GCA_016808115.1 Tetrastigma voinierianum
TGGAGAAGATGAAGTCCCTTTAGTCTTATTCATTTAATCTTTCCCAACAATTCGCAATTTATTAAGCCGTTTAGTATTTGAGCAAGGGCATTTTGACACTGGCTTAATCCCAAGTCATTAAATGTACGTCATCTCTACGTCGTGCGACATGTGTCGCGTAGTGCGTGTAGTAGGTCATTTTGTCACATCACATGTCTTTCCTGACGGTCGTCTGGCACGGAGCAACGTCTTGTAAGCGTGAAATTTCGACATTCTCATAATTCGATGAAATTCGGCGTGGTAGCTAGATTTTGCGAGACGATTCCAACGATGAAGTCCGTTTCATCATCCGAGATACGAAAGATTTGGTTTTGTGCGAAATTAATTTCTGCTTTTGAAATTGAGTGCTATAGGGTTTGTTAATAATTGTTTCTAATTTTTAATGGTAGTACCAATTATTACCCCCAGTATATTATGATTATGCAGTCGATAGGTTATGGTTATATCATTTAGTATGTTATGGTAATACCCCCGATGATATGTTATGTTGGTACCACCTATATGTTGTGGTAATATCCTTAAATATCATAATATGATACCCTCCCTTCATTGCTTGTACCACTAGTAACTTATGGCGGTACCCCTAGTATAGTAATAGTATCGGGTAGTACATTATATATAATACATTATATTTGTTTTTTTTTTTTTTCAATTTAAACATTTTTTCATTATGGTAGTACCCCAATACATTATGGTGGTACCCCAGTATGTTACTCATTATGGTAGTACCCCCAGTACGTTATGGTGGTACCCATAGTATGTTATGGTAGTATCAATGCAACAACGAATGCCAAACCAATTACAAAAATACCAAGTGTTTGTTAAGGTAGTACCGAGTAATACAAACTTTGCTTAATCTAACTCACGATTTGACTAATGATTCATTGAGGGTAGTACCCCCCTAATACGATATGGTGGTACAAACTTTATATTATGGTTGTGGGTATTCATTCATGACACGATTATTGGTAAACCTATATACGGTAGTACCACTAGTAAGTTATGGTGAGAATGCTTAGCGTAATGTAGTAGTATCGGGTTGTACACATTATATATAGAGGCGCATACTCATCACGTAAGGTGGTCACGTCTTTTTACGAATCTTGCTAAACAAAAAAAACTCATTTATATGAAATATCAAACAAAGAACACCTAAAACTAATAAAGGAAACTCCTTTATATGAAAAAACAAACAAAGAACACCCGAAACTAGTAAAGGTAACTCCTTTATAAAAAGAGAAACTTCAGACAGTGAAACGTCGAAAACTAATAAGTTACTTCGTTTATTGACAAATAACAGAAAGCGAGGAAAACACCAAAAATACCAAAACACGAATGTAGATATAAAAAATCAATGCGAGAACATAAACTTAAAACTTAAAAATATGAACAAATTTCCAGTTTAAACTGTAAGCGAGGATGATTCTTCTGCAGAGAATGAGAGTTAAAGAGATGGAAGGAAGATGAAAGGGAGAAGAGGAAGGAAGGGGAAGCGAATCGAACAAGGAGAGGGGAAGAGCCAAGGAAGAAGAATAGGAAAAAAATTTGATTTTTTTTTACTTTTGTTATCGTGAGGGTTGGATTTACTATAAAGGTATTTTGAGGTCTTTTTTTTGGTAATCATTACATTTTTACTCGAAAAATAATTATTTTTTTGGACAATGTATGAACATTGTAAAACAAAAACTTGTTTTCGATTTTTATAATATTTGTCTATTAATGTAGACAAATATAATTTTTCCCTTTTTAAAATGGAAAAATGTTTTTTTTTAAATGTAATATGAATGTGTTTTTTTTTAAATGTAATATGAATGCATATATAAAAGTTTTACTGGACTTTTTTTATTACAATTAAGCATTTTTTGTTATAATATGGTAAATTGTTTCCACTTTATGAACCCGGAATTTGCATGTAGAAGACTTTTTAAAAAAATAAAAATTATTTAATAATTAAATAAGTATTTTTAAGATTCAAAAAATAATTAAATAAACATTTAATAAAATGAATGTTTTTCTCATAACAAAAGAAGGATTAAAGTGTTTTTTTTACATTTATTCATTTGGCATTCCAACTTTGTAACATCCGGATCTCATCAAGACAAGACTCGAACACCAGGACCACGCCTTGCAACCGAACTGTGGCGAGTATTAGGGTTGTTGATTTTTATAAATATTTTTATTTATTTTTAAATAGTAAATATTTTTTTTTGAAAGTTAAACACTTTAGTTATGATATAATAAAATATCCCACTATCCTCCACGCTTTAACATATGAGTTAGATTTGACAAGGAATATAATAAATGAGGTTTTTTTTTTTCTTTTAACCTCCACAAGTAATGGAAGTTAAAAAGGTAAAAATAAAAGTATAACATTTAAATCGTATTATTAAAATATGTTATCAAATATATCTAAAATTAATTTATCAAATACTATTTCATTTCGAAGAAAATTCATATTACCTCCAAACTTGATCTAAAGGCCCATCATTTTCAAAAGAAAAACATATTTTTATTAAAAAAATTTAAAATTAAGTGCCTTTATTTCCTTTCTCATGAATGAAATATATTTTTATTAAAAAATATTTCAATTAAGTGCCTTCATTTCTTTTTATAGTGTCACAATAAGTAGTTGCCTTTACGACTTATCTTTTGTCTTCTATCATAGCCATTTTGACAATTTAAACGAATAATTAGAAAAAAAAAAAAAAAAAACTACCCCACAAAGGACCTTTTACAGTTATAGTTAGATTTTCTTTTTCCTGGTTGCCAAACAAAGTTTTCAACCCCACTAACAAAAAAAAAGGAAAACAAAAGGGAGGCCAAAAGAAAAACTTGGCTGCAAAGAATAAATGCGGCGAAGTGCGTTTCACAAAAGCATATCTTTTTCTTCCCCTCCTCCCTTTCTTTCTCTTTTTTAATATTTTTTTTAAAAAAAAATATAATTTTATCGATTCAAACCTACAATCAATATATAAAAAATACAAATTACTAAAAATCATAAAACTATAAAAAATAAAATAATATATAAATTAATAGTATAATAAATCGTATTTTTAAGCACTATATAACTATCTTCTTGAGTTTTTAAAGGAAAAATAATTTTATTGATTGAAACGTCTGATCGATAGATCGAAATATAATTTCTTTAAGCTATAAAGCATAAAAAGAAATGAAAGCTATGTTTAAGTTAATAGCATAATAAATCGTGCTCGGCCAATAAAAGCAAATAAATTTTATAATATAATGAATATAATATACATAATTACAATTGTGTATGTAATCCTTAATATGATATTTTTGATTAATCGAATATATTTTATTTATCTTAAATTATCCCACTATAATAAATAAAAAGTATCATGACGAAAAACATCAGGACGATAACATAAAATATGAAACTATGTAAATATTTATAAAATAACTATTTTATTAAAATATATAATAAAAACGTATCAAAAGGTGATTTTAGGCTAAAAATAATGAAATTATCCTTTTTACTTAACAAATACGGTTATTCTATAAAGCACTTTTCTGTCCTTAAGTTGAAAATAGCTATCTCAAAAAAAAAAAAAAAAATTTGAAAACGAGCAGGAAATTAAAAAAAAAAAAAAAAAAAAAGACTGATAAAGATGGGAAAAAGACAAACCCTACAGCCGTCCGTCTTGGAGTGGCGCTGCCTTCTCTGACTCATAGGACAGCGGGTGAATGCTTAAAAAAAAAAAATATATATATATATATATATATATATTGCAAAATTTAAAGGAAAGTACATGCGATTCTTTTGCCTTTTCACACTCCAAAATTCTTTCATTTTCATGCTTTCACATATCATAATTGCCTTTTTGCTTCAAGAACAAGTTTCTAGGTTGACCTACACGCTTTATGAAAATAATACACACATAATGTGATATGATTCTATTTTGGTTTCACGTAAAAATAGATAATACTAATTAAGTTTGAGATATTTTTTTATTTATCATATCGATTTTTTGAGTTGAGCTTTTTGATTAGGCTTAAGATCTTATTATTAATGCTTTTATTGAGATACATTATTTAGTGAAAGAGGGTCATTTGGTGTCGAATATGGATCGGTGAATCTTGTCGAATATGAGTCATCCACGAAATGATGATTCGTGAGCATTCGGTTTCTCGAGGGGATATAGAATGATCTGATTGTCGATGTGGGATCGTATCATGTCTAAAATATTTATTTGGATAATTGTATTTATTTAGATTAGGTTCGAGTTCATCTTGACTAATTCGCGGCTTAACCCAGAATTTTGTTAAACCAGATTAATCTTTTGTTATAATGTAATAAATCATTTTCTGCAGGCTCGAACTTGAGGCACTCGCGCTGGATGTTACTTTTAAACTTTGAGCGTTTTATTAATGAGCAAGCTTAAATTAATGTCGGAATTAGCGGCTGTTGATGTTAAGGAACCTGCGGCCAGCGTTCTAGCGAGCTAAGCTGCCGCCAGATTATTACCCGTTCAATAATTACAGAATGACAAAATATAAAACTTTTTAAAATTGAGTGATTTATCACCATGGTCATCGTTTCATATGGTGAATTTGTTTTTGCAATTATTTGATTTATTTAATCCTTTATTTACTTTTTTTTTCTTCTGAATTTGACTGATTTGTAGAACAAAAGTTTTATTTAAGAAATATTAAATATAAATTTATTTAATGTGTATCAAGGGAGGTAAATTGATCTCCTTGTAATTAAACTTTAAGATTGAGAGAAATTCGGAAAAAAAAAATTATTTTTATTAGTAAGTTTTTATTTAATATCGAGGAAAAATTGATAAATGAGCAATTTTTAAAAAACATAAAAAATTTGGAAAATCTTACCTAACATTTAATGAAAATAAAATGGAGAAGCAACTCGAAAAAAACGGCTAAAAGAATAAAAGAATAATCACTAATTGCCATCTAAAAAAAATAATATTTTATTTTAAACAAATCTCCTTAGATCTTATTCCTTTGATGCTCCATGGATAATTATGAACCTCAAATAATGTTCCAAAAAGACAACTCTAAAAGAAAACCAAATAAAAATAAACTTTTTGTACCATCTCACATTAGAGTAAAATAAAACAAACTAAATCAAATAAAGTGATTATATATATAAAAAATCAATAGCTAAATTTTTGTTGGGATATAAATTTTATTTTTTATTTTTAAAAATATGAAACATTTACATGTTTTATATAAAATATATGAATTTACCCTTATATCCTAAAAATAATTTTAAAAACTTAAAAATTTGATCACAAAATTTCAAAATAACTAGTTTTTTTTTTTTTTTTAAATTGGAGTTACTATTTTTACAAATGGAAATTATTCCATATATACATATAAAATTAAGGTATTTAAAAGATTCTTATCTCATTTTTTTTCAAATATTTGACAACACAATTTTAGAATATAAGGTTAGGCTACATGCACTGAGTTATTATATTATTAAATAGAAATTATTAAAATTTCTAAAATATTTATTTAATTAAATTTTAAATCATGAATGGGCGATGGATAAAAAAAAAAGGAAAGATGAAAAAAATAAAAAGAATATAGTGAAGTATTAATGAACCAGTGGAATCATTTTTTAAAAAAGAATATCGGGTCCAATTTGAATATTAATGACTTTAATCATTTTTTTAAATGTGTACTATCTCACATAATGAACCAGTGGAATAAATAGTATTAAATGATATTAAATATAGTGAAGTATAAAAAGAATATCACAATTAAGAACTTACTTGGATACATATTTTAAATAAGATTTAGTAACTTTCGTATTTTATTTCATATATTTAAGAATTGTTTTTAAAAATTTAAATCATGAACGTATGAAGTTTCTAATATCTATTTTTTTAAATTATGATTTTTTTAAACTAAATAAAAGTGATTGCCTGTTTAATATAGGATTTGAATTTTATAAAAAATATAGAATAAAAATAAAAATAAAAGGAAAAAAAAACGAATATATAAAATTTCAAAAATCAAATAATTTACTTTAAAAAAATCAAAATAATTTACCTAAATTTCAATTACAATGCTATAGATATAATGCATAGGATTTGGATGTTCAATATAAATGAGTTTGTGTAGTAATTTGAAGAGGTATTTAAATATATGTATATATATATATATATATAAGAAATGTTTTAAAAAAATCGTGAATTAAAAAGTTATCGGTCGCGGGTTAAGAGTAGAATCAATGGTTGAATATAATTAAATCGGGACCGAAAATGTCACCAATGACAATTCAATCCGTCGGTTTTTTAAACATTGAGAAAAAGAGTATATATATATATATATATATATATATTATGGCTGATTTGTTTATAGGAATAATAATAGATATAATAAGGAAAAGCATCCATTAGAAAACTGAAAGTTGATCGGCAGCTTTAAGGAGGGGTAAAAGAGTAAATATGGAGTGAAGCGTAAACTTTGCTGGTTTGCAGCAGGTGGCGTATAGCGCTGTGTCAATGCAACCCAATTTGGACTGCCCGACTCACCTCTCTTTCTCTCTCTTCTTTTTCTTTCTTTCTTTCTTTCTCTCTCTCTCATGAAAACAAAAAATCTTCCATTTTGTGTTCTCGTGTCGGCTCTGCCAAAGCTAGGGTTTTGGGGTTTCGATTCTATGATTTCGGCAGCAAAATTGGCGTCGCCACCATCGCTATCGCCGCTGCCGTTCCGTTGATCTTCCGGCGGGGGATTTGATTCCCGGCCGCCCCTCATGTCTCTCGTGGATACTTCCTCCATCGACTGCGTCCACCAACGCCTCGATCGTCTTTCCTCGAAGCGAAAATTGGACGATTATTCATCTGCCACCGATGACGATTTATCTGATTTAGTCTCCTTCAGAATGAGAAAATTCGATCAAAGCGCCGACGTTTCTTGCAACTCTCCACCGGACTCTCCTCTCGAGAGGCATAGGGTTTTCGATTCCCAATCGCGTTCCAGTTCGTGCAGCGCCGAGTCGGCTCGGTCTGATTCGCGATTACAGTTCTTCGTGAGAATGATCTCCGAGGGTAATACTCTAGTGATTCACGCCAATTCGGATGACACCGTGGAGTCGCTGCACCACCGAATTCATGCGATTACAGGGATTCCGCTGATGGAGCAGCGGCTGATATACCGAGGGAAGCAGCTGCAGTGGGAGCAGTCTTTGGCTGACTGTTCGATTCAGAACGACGCCGGGCTTCAACTTGTCGGTCGGATGCGGAGTACAGACATCCGGCAGCAGATTGCTAGCGAGATGGTATCAACAATTTGTCGGCTTTGTCGGGGGGAAACATTCCGACCACTGAAGAACATCAAATCGCAGTTGTTGGAGTTCTTGATGCTCACTCCAAAAGACGATACTGAATCAGCGGCCGGGTATCTACAGGTTTTCATGTCCTCTTCGGCCCCTTCAGCTTTGGTCATGCTCTACATGTCCCCGTCTAAGAGTAACAAGGAGACTGCAGATGATACTATTAGGCAATTTCTTAACTCGAGCCGGAATTTATTACCAAAATCTGTACAAATACAATGTGTTCCTATAGTGTTAGAATTTTGTAAGCTGCTTAGTAAAACTGATAATGAGGATCCGTTGTATATGACATGCCGAAGCACTCTTGGGTCCTTGGTGGAAAATGTTGGGGTAGTGAGAGCTTCGAGGTATTGCCATAATAGTAAGACACTGATTGTAGTTAAAGAGATTTTACCATTTGTTAGTGAGCTGGCTAGTAGTTTGTCAAAGTCATTGATATCAAGTATGGAATCAGCAGGGGGCGCAGGGAACTCGTCAAATGATGGCCGCAGTTTGATCTCTGGGCATTCATTGTCAAACGATGTGCGTGATTTCACTGCATTCTTGCACCCAGTGCGGTCTGTGATTATGGAGCAAGTGGTTTTTCATGGTCCCATTTCAATTCCACTTGGAGAACGTGCTAGTACTAATCTTTGGTACAAGGAGAGGATTGAGTTTCTCCATAGCATTTTTTGTTGATTTGGTGACAAAAATGGATGGATGTCTCCATAAAATGGAGCAATGCTTGGCAGGGGGAGGTGGGGTTGACCATACTGTATGGCCTCAGTATCTTGCTGTTCTGAAAGAATTGAATAGCATTTCTAAATTATATCGGGGTGCTGAAGAAGAGTTTTGGACATTTATGAGACGTAGGAAGATTGCAGTGTGCTCTCTAATGATTAGATATGCAAAGAGAGGTGATGACCATAGTTGGCTTCTTGAGCACAAGGATGTGACTGATTTTGAATCAAGGAGGCATTTGGCAATGATGATGTTCCCTGAAGTAAAAGAAGACTACGAAGAACTACATGAAATGCTCATTGACAGGTCACAATTATTGGCAGAGTCATTTGAGTACATTGCACGGGCAGAGCGTGAATCTCTACATGGTGGTCTGTTCATGGAATTCAAAAATGAGGAAGCTACAGGACCTGGTGTGTTGCGAGAGTGGTTCTTGTTGGTATGCCAAGAAATTTTCAATCCACAAAATGCCCTTTTTGTACCATGCCCGGAAGATCGCAGAAGGTTCTTTCCTAATCCTGGTAAGCTTCATCCATCTCTTTAAACTAGGGTATCATGAACCATTTTCTTTTGATTGCTGCTTTCACCATGTAAATATCTAAAACTGGAAGTGTCATTATCCTGGTTATGTTATTAGCTTTGTGATATTGGGATGAATAATTGCTAATTGTGACATGGCTATAGATTCACAGATTTGGAAAATTAATAAAATTATAATTTGCAGACTGGATAGCCTATAAAATAAAAAAATTTGTAGACTGGATACCTTGTTTGACAATTCGTTTGGAGCATGTTGAGCTTATTGACAACTATTCTATAAGGTTCATCCCTTGTATTTGTGATGATTATTTAAGAATAGTGGCTGGTACTTCACCAATATTTCTGATCATGAATGAACTCAGGTTAAACATTGAGGCAAATTTAGCCCTGAGGCTTGGCTTAACTGGTGTGCGATGAGATTTGTAAGTAGGTTCCATGTCTTATGCCAAGGGACAAAATTCACATACAAAAAATGTTGGTGCACCTTAGCTTTTTATACATTCTTCGCCCATTTAACCCATAACATACAACCCCGCAGTGGTAGAGCTTGCAAAACTGAACTTTATCGGGTGGCCTTTAGTCGTTTCCAACAAAAAGGTGTAGGTCTTGGTATTTGAAAAATTTTCTGCAGTGAGCAAGGCTCTTCCTCAACAATTTGGTGTTGAGATTTGTGGTTATGAGAATCTCTTTTGTAAATGAGATATCACCTAAGATTTCAAGGAAGGGGGAATGGTGCTCAAGGAAGTGAAAGATGGTTATGTGTAAGTGTTTGGAAGGTGGTTATATATGATTGGGACTCCTTATGATAGAGTTCATTTTCATTGGTTAGGTAAGAAGGACTTTCTGGAAGATGGATGGAAGATCAAGTTTTGGTATAGATGAAGCGGTAATTGATCTTTGGAATTTTTCTTTGTCTTGTATGTTCTCAAATCCTATATTTTGGAGATTTTATTGTTGTAGATGAGGGTACAACTTCTTTGCTTCAAATATGCGGCGTTGCTGTTAGTGATGGTGAGGGGATAGTCTGTGTCAAAATCATTACAAGTGGTGGTAGGAGAGACTATTTCTCTCTGTGCAGCTTTAGTGGGAAGTTTTTCCAAGATTCTACAGTATTTAAGGGTCAGGGATGCATTAGTGTGAGTTCAAAGGAAGAGAGAGGGGAAAGACCGGGGAGGCAGCGACTAGGGTGATTGCGTGTCAATAGGATGGATTCAAAAGAGGATTATGGGTGGTGAGGCTGCTTCCTCATTAATCTTGGGGACAAGCCTCAGGTAAGAGGCAGTTGTGGGCAGTGCTGCAGGAAAGATGGATATGAACAAACAGGGGTTGTTCGGGCTTTGAAGAAGTGGACATGGCCTCTTAGTTGGGCCAGCGATATTTGCAGCTTCCAATTATGAATAGATCTGAGAGATTGTCTTGACTTTTGGTTAATGCTTCCGTGTGGGTAATGTATTGCTTTTGTAGTGTGTAATGGATGAGAGTGAGGTTTTGGTTGGACAAATGATGTAGTGATGAACAAATGATGTAGTGATGAACCAATGAGGGAGGCCATTGGACTATACAAAAAAGAGGGCTATGAACAAAAAACAAACTGGCCCTGCACAAAGTTAGCTCCTTACATACTGCATACACACTCTACAATCTTCTACAGAAGTATTAATATTTGGTGCTATCCTAGCCCAAAACAAAAGAGTAGCTAATGATAGTGAATAATCTACTATAAGAGAAAGAGCTAAAAACAATTTTGTTTTCTTTCCTTCTAGATGGCCCAAAAATACTTAGAGGGATTGGCCGCCATAATCCTTCTTGCTTTTTCTGACTGGAACTCACCCCAGCTTCAAATTAAATCCTGACTAGAAAAATAATGAGCCTACATCAGCCACTTAAAAGAATTGTATGGTGGATGGGATGAAGCACCGTCGCCCGCTAAGTGACCATAGGAAAGTGGGCAGGTTCTAATGGCGTATTGTTATCCCATGTAAGCCCCAAATCAAGGGGCAATGGATTAAGATATGCTCTAGACCCTCTTCTTCTTTCTTGCAAAAAGGACATCTACTTGCTAACTGAAAGGCTCTTTCCTTAAGTTGTTGCATTGTTAGAACTTTTCCCACCATGCTTCCCAAGCAAAAAAAGCCCACTTTAGAGGGCACAAGGGGGTTCCACATAATTTTGACTGGGGTTTCATAGTACCCTTCAGAAAATCACTGTATGCTTTCACTCGAAATTGGCCATTTTGTCACCCTTCCACACATGTTAATCTTTGTGAGCAGATTTTTTTTGTTGGTTATACCGGTAAAATTCTGGACTTACTCCAGCTCCCAATTGTTGAAGAGCTCACTTGGGTCCCACGCACCAAAAACCATCAGAAGTCCCCATACCTCAACAGGCTTTGCCCTTTGGAACCCAACATGCTATAAGAAGGGGAAAATGTCGCGCAGGTAGCTCTCCTCGCATCAAACATCTTTACCAGAATTGATTCTATACCCTTCCCAAGCTCAACAAACAGTCCTGCTTTAATTTAGTTGAACTGGATGCCATTCCACAGACCTGCACTAGCCTTAGGGGCCTTGTGGAACCACTCTCCCCTCGTCCCAGTGTTTAATACATTTTTCCAGCCTGAATTATCCTCTCCAGCAAATCTTCATGTCCATTTGCCAAGCAGGGGTTTGTTCATGAGAACCAGATTTTTGATGCCAAGTATCCCCTTTTCCTTACTCGAACAAACAACCTTCCAGTTTATCAAATGAATCTTCCTTCCTGAAGAGCTGCTCCCTTGGTACAACAGTCCCTTTGAATTTTCTAGCCTTGTTTACACCCATAGGGAGCCGAAAGAGGAGACATTAAACAGGATGGTAAGTCTCATAATGTGCTCCTTTAAGGGTGAGTCTCATCTCTTCGTACTACCTCTTCCATTGTTTCAACTTCTATGGAACTCAAAAGAAGTTGTTGGAGTGGCTCACCCTATGGAGAAACACCTTCCAGTTGAGTGCAGTGCCCCTACACTACAGCCCCATCTAATTTAGTGGATTGGGCATGGGGCTTTTGAGTCGAAACCTCATCTAGTGCTATGATGGTGTGCTTGACATTAAAAGAGGGTTTATTGGGTGCTTCTTACTTTTAATAAGGTTTCAATATAAATGAAGTTGGTGTTTATCGATTGAAAGGAGAGCTTTTGGAACTAAGTTGTGAGAGGAATGTACGAGGAGATCAAAGGTACTAGGATTGCTGGCGATTTGTTTGTAGGGTTGGGTTGTAAAAGGATTAGTAGGAAGTGACATTGTAGTAGGCAGGAAATTGTCCTTGTGGTGGGCATTGGGAGATGATGCATTTTGAAAGACAAGTGGGCCTCAAGTGCCTTTTCTTATATGTTTTTGTAGTTTCAAAGAATGCTTGGGTTAAGGATATGCATGTTTTCTGTTTGGTGGGGAGTTGGAACCCTCTTTGAGACCCTTCTCAATGATTGGGAAATGGAGTGAGGTAGAATTAAATTTTGTTGTGTTTAAGCACGAAAAAGTGCCTCCAAGTTTAGAGTGGTGATATTGCCGGAGTGAGAGAAAGAGGGATGGGTTTTCAAGCAGCAACTTGTGATATGGCTAAGCGGTGTTAGAACTAGACCCCCTTAGTCGCTTTCCTTGCATATATAATTTTACAGCAACTTAATGTGTGCTTTTTGCTCGGGAAGGAATGGACAAAAAAGTTCTAACCTTGAACTAACTACAAAAAAAAAAGGGAAATTCTTATTGAACAAGTGCGTTTGTTACAGGAATGGAGAATCGATAGATCATATTCTACACCATTGTGTTTAAACAAGGGTAGCAGAGAAAGATTCTTTCCGGCAGTAGCTTAGGTTTCATCTTCTTAAGTAAGCATTGGAGGAGAGGAAGGGTCTCTCTTGTGAGCGCAGAGGAAGGAGGGCGTGAAGAGCGAGCCCTTATGCCTTTTTTGACTGTAAGACAAGAATGAATATCACTCTTAGGTGATGCACCATCTTCCTAAAATTGAACTATTGTGTTGTTTGGAGACCAAATTGTGCATAAAATACAGTCCTTCGATGTTAGTTGGTTGTTCTATGGTTGGCCTGGTAAATAGCTGGAAAGTGTGGTGGGGACATGGTTTTTTTTTTTAAAGTTTCGAGGGTTGAGGGTCGAGTGATGGCTGTTTTGTATAGCTTTTTTGAATTCATTTTTTTTGATAAGTTAGAAAGAAATTTTATAAAGTTGCTAAAAAAGTGGCAAAGAAGAGGAAGAGCAAAGCCCCTCAAAACCGCACAAAAAACCCCCAAAGAGCTGCAATAAAAACCCACCTCCTCACCTATACCTGAAACCAATCAATGAGTCCACATGGCCTATGGACTATCTCGTAAACATCTTAGTCTTCGACCAAAGATGCAAAACAAAAGAAATTTTGAATTTTTGTATGGACAAAGTATCATACCTAAAAGTCATTCCGTTTCTAGTCTTCCAAATTGTCCAGAATAAGCATGGTAGCCTCATAGTTATTTGAGGCGCAAGGCGCATCGAGGTGCAAAGAGTTCCATGGGACCTTATGCGGCGCGCACTTGAGGCGCGGGTTTTAAGTGAGGCATACAATATGTCAAATATTTTATGATTCTTATGATGGTTGAGCCTCCTATTTTTTACATGACTCTTCATTTTCTTTGGCTATTAGTTGGATTTTTGCTTCTTCCCTCTTCTATAAGGATTATACAGAGCTGGGTGTTAGCCTTTTTTGAGCTAAAACATAGCAGAAATGGAGTTGAGGGGCTAAAATCCTGAAAATTAGGCACTAGGGCCAAAATAGACATCAAGCTTTAATTCTTCTTGCACCAGAGTTTTTTTTTTTTGAACTCAAGGCACAACTCAAATGATCGCTGGCTTGGATAAGTTAAAATAACCCATCTGACCCAACAATGTAGTCTTGGCTGGAAATGCTCAAGGCGGGGCACCTCCCTAAGGCAAGGCGTTGTCGCATGGAGTGGTGGAAGGTCGGGCTAAAGCGTTGCTTTGAGGCTCGCTTACTAACTATGGTGGCCCCAGCTTGCCACACCTCCTTCCTCTCCTGCACTCACTCCAGCAACTTTGTCCCAACTCATAGTGTAAATCTTGCAAGCAGAGAAAAAATAAATCCCACAGACCTCGGTTTAAAGCACATTGAAGAGAAGATGTTCCACCGTTTCTCACACTCCAAAAAGAGAAAACAGCTATTGGCCAAATCCATACCCTTTTTTTCTGAACCTGATCAAGAGTCAAGATTCTACCCCAAGCTACGCCCCAAGTGAAGAAACAAATCCTAGGTTGCCCACAAGCTTTTCAAACGATACTCCAAGGGAAGGGATAATTCTGGTATTGTTGTAGCGCACAATACATAGATTTGATTAAGAAAACCCCATCTCTAGATAAATTCCAGCTCACTTTGTCCTCTAACTCCACATGAAGCACATATTGTCCAATATCCATAAGAAGCCGCTCTGCATCCTCCACCTCCCAATCATTAAAGGGCTTGGTAAATAAAGGATTCCACCCCTCTCCCTCACCTGGATTACTCCAATACTCATTCACCCAAGCATCTTTGGAGCTTGCCATACAGAAATCGACGGGTTGGCTGTTTGTATGGCTGGCTAGACTGTCAATTTGTCTTTGCTTGTGGGCTGGGTATAGTGTTCTTGTACACTTTTGTGTTAAAAGAAATAGCTGCTTGATCTATTTTAATTTAATTTGTCTTGCTGTAAAGTGCATTGAGATGCTCTTCAAAGTTGATAGGTAAGCTTCATTTTGCAGAAGCTTTTTCTGCATTGTTTTCCTCAGCCACTACAAAAGATGCATGGGCAGTTAAAGTGTGGGAGTAAGAAGAGGTAGGGAGTGTTTGGAATCCTCCTTTGGTGAGGACACCTAATGATTAGAAGTATATGTGATGGGGATTTATTAGAGATTGCACACAAACAATTGGTGGAAATGAGTTATGCTAATAAAATGGTTTGATGGTAAGAATGGAATATTTTTAGTGTGTAATCTCCCACTATTCTTTATCCAATAGAGGTGCGGATTTGCCTTCTTGAGCTGTTTGAATCCATGGGTTCCATTGAAGTTGCTTTTTCTTTAGTAAGCATAAGGAAGGAAGTGAAGATGGGATTATCTCAAAAGGTGGGATAGAGGGTGCTGCAAAGATGCTAAATGTTTAAAGGAGAAGAAACAGTTAATTACATTCATTGTTATTTGAAAGCAGTCATCTTGTGATGGTTGATTTATGCTTTGTTTGAAATAGTGGATGAGGCATTCCTTAGTAAGGAATGCTGTCTTGAGCAGACATGGATTTTTTGTCAGAGGGAAGGAAGCTTGATTGTTTCTCTTATGATGACCATTCTGGACTACATATAGAAGGAAAAGAAGAGAAAGTGTTGAAGTGGATAATCCAATCAAACAATCATTCATGTATGACTTTTTGGAGAGGGTTACCATGTGCATATAATATCACAATTCATCCATAATGGACTTCATTGATTGTTTGAGTCTCCATGGTAGTGTGGGCGGTTGTTTTTTAAAGCTTCCATATGGGGGTGGCCTTTTATACACTGTATATTTGCTTCAGGGGCCGATTTATTATGTGTTGTTCATGTAACAAATATAATGATTATTTGCCTATCCCTGACATTTTGTAGGAAAAGCTACCAGTTCTTTTGGAAGTTGGGTTATCTTATTGTTTCCCAAACATGTTTCTAATAGACTTTGCCCAACCCCTTGATCAAAGTTGTGGACTAGCTTAAGATATGGAGATTCCAAAAGGGAACCACAATGGAGATAGCTCTATAGGTTCCACTCTATGCTGAATTAGAGGTGGGAAATGCGGGGCCAGGGCCGAAACAAGCCAGGGCTAATTCGACTCATTTTATTCAAAGCCACTATTAGTATAAGCCTAATGTACCAAGGGTTGTCGGCCAAAATGGGCTAAAATACTACATGTTGCTCTAAGTTTTTAATTGCTATATTTAAAAAAAAAAAAGACTTCACATATGGTGAAAAGAGGAAGCTAGCTGACGACATAGCATTTCTATAAGCAAGGGTTTAAGATGGTGTCGTTGGAGCCACACAAAGCCTCACTCCTCCAATTACAAATCGTTGTTTCATGGCAAAGTATGCGTTTTTTTTCTGATGGGGTTTTGTTTGTTGGGGGAGTATTGGTGGCTTTTTGTTGGTTTGGGGTGTCTGGTATATGGCAAGCCCTTCCCCAATTCTTGAGAGAGGGTGGTAAGTGACCCCTTGTTAAGTGTTTCCAATGGGACCTCACTGGACTATGCTGATACTGGTTAAACCACACACCGTTGAGCTCATCTTCTACGATGCCTCGAAGACAAGTTATAAGTTTGGGACGCAGATCAAGAACTGGAACGAGAAGAGGAGTGGCTGAGGCTCTGCACTCCATTGTTTGTCGCCGGATGCAATGGAGTGATTCTAATGTTGAAGGTCATAAACTGAATAATCTGCAAGACTTGTGGATTGGGGGACCACGTTTCAGATTCTTCAAGAACAAGGTCGACTACTGCGGAATCCACTGCTGCGACGTCTTCTACAACAATGGGTAGCAGATGGGGATTAGTGCTACAAAATGTCTATTTATATTTTAGGCATAAATTTTTTAAAAATAAAATAAATAAAAACGATCCTTGACCCAAGTTGGGGCCTATTTGTGCCAAGCCAAACAGCCTGATCTTCATTTTGTATGGTCTTCATTTTTTCAGCCCAACCCTCCTAAATTTCAACCTGCCTAATTTCCCCAAATTTCCACTCAACAACCTATTCTCACCTCTATGTTGAATACCTAAGGGTGGTTTATTAGACATCCATGATATTTGTAGATATGAACCATGTGCTTTTTAATGGCAGGTAATTCATGCTTGGAAGGAAATTTCTATTTAAGGTGATGTCTTATGGCATCTGGGCATATAAGTTGTGTTTTTTAATGAACGATGAGGTCACGGAAATTAACCTTTGGGTATTGCAGATTGATTCATGGCTACATTCTGTCTTGTTTTGTAGGGGATGAGAACATGTCTTAAGATAGAAAGCAGAGTGTACTTGGAATTCTTTATGCTAGAATCTAATATGTCTTTGCAAATCGGGCGTTTCATCCTCCTACAGAGCTGCTGGCATTAGTAATTGTTGGGTGCACTCTCATTAATCATATACTGTTTTTTGTGCATCAAAGCATTTTTTTTTTTTTTTTTTTTTGATCAGGCATTTTCCTACATCTTTTCCTCCTATTCTTTGTGTTTGGGATAAACTTATTGTTGTTAAAGTCCTTCCTTTGTTTGTAAATAATCTTTAGTTGGTATGATTCCTTGTACTAAGGAAATGTCACTAGGTTTGAGTGGTCTACTTTACTTTTACCCTGCTGAAGAAACCTGGTTTGATAGTGAGGGAGCAGCTGTTCACTGAAACAACATCTTTTGCAATGTTTTGTCTTTGGCTTAGCATGTATACAGAAGTGGTTCACTATCTCTGTCTTAGATTTGTAGATTGAGCGGGTTCTTGGTAAGGGAGGAAGTGGTCGTTTTTTGGTTGTAATGATCTCTTTAGGTTGTCTTGACTATCATCGGTATGTGTCCTGCAAGGACCTTGATGCAGCTTCTCATTGCTTATATTATTTACTCCTTTTACGTTATTTTTTAAAAAACCTATCGTTGTTGAAAGATTCAAAACTAAATTGTTTCTAAAATTTTGGTAGTAGATGTAGAGAGCGTGATGCATGTTTGCTATGTAGATCATATACTTATAAATTTGATTTTGCAGCATCGGGCGTGAGATCCTGGCTTACTCTTCAGTATTCGGCCGATTGATTGCATTAGTTTTTGATGCATAGAGTGCAAGTTGGTATTGTCTTTGACCGCGCTGCTTTTCTTGGTAAATTACTGGAATGATATTTCTTGGAAGATATACAGGTTGCAGTGAGATCCTGGATTGTATCGTCATAGCTGCAAGCAAATTCTGACATGGATGCAGACTTTGTGGATTCAGGGATGGTCTAGGACTAACATTTAGGGAAATTGGAAGAACTAGGATCTAGAAGAGTTGTGGGAGTTTCTTGTTCTAAAAGGCCATCATGTGAACAAGAACAGGGAAGAATATGTTAATCATCTTATTCGGGCATCGCTGTTAGCATCTTACCTCTGAAGTTTTCAACAATTGCTGGAGGCTTTAGTTGATATTCTTTAGACCCAAAGCTCCAGAAGTTCTTTTTCCAGAGTCTGAGCTTTTGAAGATTTTGATTGGATGCTACATGGAAGTGAAAGTGCTAGCTTGTGTTGATGACTAGTACATACCGAGTACAAAGGAAACTGATCCTGATTTTATGGTTTTGAAGGTATGCATGCACATTTTGGTATATATTTCATTTGAGGGGAATATTTTAATATTTCTTGCTCGAGATTAATCAGCATGCCAAAAGATGAAATATTATTCTCATTAATAATTTATCTCTGTCATGTATTTAGCCTTTTTTTCTTTTCTTTCCAGTTTTCTATGCTTTCTGCAATTTAAGATTTTATGGTATTACTGGAGTCTTAAGGTGTCGGGTTTTCCACACACTGTGCTCTTTTACTGCAAGTAAACGCATCTTACAGTATGGCATAACTTCATTTTTTGGGTGGCAGCATCATTTGTCAGTGTTGCAGTAATGATTGGCCACAAAATTGTTAGGTTTTACTTGCAAAATGGCTCTTGAGATGTCTGAAGTTTGATTTAAATTAGAAATTGGCTTGCAACTGACGAGGGAGTTGGGTAGAGAGAGATCTGAGAGAGACATTCGCATTGTTTACTCGCATTTCTTTTTCACCAGATGTGATTCTCATTTCTCATTGGGAGAGAACTTATAGAAAGTAGATATTGTGGTCATTACAAATAGGTCACATGTTGAAGTAGTGGTAATTAATGATGACTAGTGGGTTAACATAATATTTAAGGCTTCATTTATACATGTCTTTTACCTAAGTGTTTTTCTCTCTCTCACACACACATATATATATATGCTCAAATGAGTTTTTGTTTATGTATATGAGAACTCATAAAAATAGGTACTGCGTTTAAAAGGCGGCATGTTCTAGTGGTGAGAGAAGATGGTGGCTTATGGTTTAACAAAATTTATTATAAGTATAGGCCATTAGGCAAACAAAGTACACTTAGACCACTCAAAATACTTTATAATGTCTATTGTATATTCTGGACGCTGTGGATGGAAAGGAATAGTGGTTTTCGAATGAGGCTGGCCCCTCTCGTCACAGAGAATCATTCTTTTGTTTACATCTCTGCGGTCGTGGGCTAAGTAAGTTGTATAGTGTTGATAACTTAAATTCCTTTGGTGTTTTTGTCTGGTCAGTATAGGTGAGAGTGAGGTGTTGGCGGCTTATGGTTTAACAAAATTTATTATAGGTATAGGCCCTTAGGCAAACAAAGTACACTTAGACCACTCAAAATACTTTATAATGTCTAATTCTTCGTCTGTCGATACAGACAAATGTTCTTTCTCGCCCCCCTGCATGTAGCATGTTTTTTGTGAAATAGGGAGTAATACATCAAAAGACTGCAATTTCTGTTGATGACAAGGTTTAGTGGGTGATAATATTATATTCTCTTTCTCTAGGGGCTGTATAGGCTTTATTTTTTGGGGCTGGTAAGCTGTGAAGGGTTTGGGGTGCCCTGCTCTCTATTGCTTTGTGTTTTTTGGGCTTTTTTGTGCCCGTTGTATACTCCCTGTATACTCGGGATTTCCCTCTTTTAATACTTTCTTCTGCTTACTGATAAAAAATTATATCCTCTTTCTCTAAGCAATTAGAATTGGGGTTGATTATTTTTCCAGTAAAGGGATGCTTTTGTGGATGATTAATTGGATCAAGCAGATCAACCAGTTCCTTGGTGCTACTTTTATTTGTTGTATAGGCTAGACATCTTGCCCAGCCCGTTGTGTGTGCTTCCTGGGTCAAGAAAGAGGTTAATCAAGAGTAGTAGAATTGTTAGCGAAAGGATTTCCCACCACCTTAGAAGCTTTACTAATTTTACCCTCCCTGACAGAAATTTTAATTCGGGTCCGTCAGTTTTTCAGTCTTCTTTATGGGGTTGATGTCTAAGACGAGGCTTTTTATCTCTGAACATTGGAGGAATTTTCCTTTTTATCATCTGAAGTACTACTTTCTGTGTGTGTGGGAGGGAGGTTTCTTACAATTAGGAAAAGCAGGATTGGTTCGAATAGGATGATAGCTGTTTTGATTGTGTTCTTAAAACTCCTGCAGATTGTAGGCAAAATGTCTGAAGAGCAGAAGAAGATTCTACTCTTCTTTTGGACTTCAGTGCAGTATCTACCTGTAGAGGGTTTTGGGGGTTTGGCTTCGTCTATACATATACAAGTCATCGGAACTCCTGTTTTCGGGCTGCCTTCTGCCTCACACATGCTTACCGGTTGAGAGTTTTCCGCCTTATCCATCAATGGCAATCATGGAAGATCGTCTTCGAATCATCACCCAAGAACATGTTGGATGCAGCTTTGGTACCTGGTGAGAGGCCATCATCATCATCACTAGCGACTACTCATTTTGGGGATAAGAAGGGTTTTTGACTGCACAGAGAAAGATTTGTTACCTCCTCCGCATGTACAGATTATAGGATTATCTTTATCTTTTTTTTTTTTACTTTCTTTTGTTCTTATTTTTCTAATTTGACTATTGAAGAAGGCTCTCTCCCCTCTTTATCAAAGCTCTTTTGTGGAGGTTGTAATTTCTTTGCTCTTTTCAGTCAACTGTTTATATAAGATATATAGAATACCTTCACCAAAATAAGAAAAAGGAAGGCCAGGAGGAAAAAGGAATTTCCCTGCTTTATTGGATTTCTTCTTCTTATGACACGTGCAACATACATAGTCTCTCTCTCACTCCACATTTTCTATCTCACATATTTTCTCTGTAAAAGTATATATTTAAGTCACTGTTTTATTGTTACACTCCTATAGCTAGAAAATGGATTTGTCAACTCTATTCAGTTGTATGCAAATTCACGAGCAAGTCGCTTACCATGAAATATATGTCTTCTTTTCGAGCTCATTTTGTTGTATTCTTTTGGATTTTGTCATTGCGAAAAACATTCTGGTGTGGGATGTTTGTTCTTTGCCACATTATTGATAATTGTTAGGTTAGTCATTAATGTTTACTTATCTAATATAGGGGGTCGTTTCCTCAACACATTCTATTTCAATGACCTTTGCAAAATGTTTTCCCTTTTGCAGTTAAGTGGCTGGCCAATAAAGGGCTGTTCTAAAGAAACAGTTTTCAGGAAAGTTTTTTATTTACTTAGTTATCTGTTTATTTTTATTTATTCATTATTATTATTGATTTTTAGAAAATAAAATTAGGGTTAAAAAATGGGTTTTATAATGTTTTCTTTAAAATCCTGTTTTTCTTTTCACAAATTTGGAAGGTTTTATTATATGTTTTGTTTCCTTTTACAAAAGAAATTCTTTGAAAGAATCTTAAAATTTTTGAAGAAAGAGTCTTGAAAATAGGATTATAATACACATTCAATTTCAAGATGTTATTGGAAACATCATTAATTTTCACATTTGAATTCTTAAGCATGTCCCTCTTGGCTGAGTTTTTTTTTTTTTGATAAGTTAAACATTTTAATTATAATATAATAAATTATCTTTGGGACTCGATCTTTGCTTTATCCTATCTTTTTAATCATATGAGTTCTAGTTCTTATATAGATTGAGTTCTTGTATAGATCAGGAGCAGGCTGATGTAATGTATCACAGAAGAAAAATAGGGAGATTCAATTTCAAAACAAGAATATATTATTATTATTATTATTATTATTAATCAAAGGCTAGAAAACACATGTGGACACACCATATCAAACTCATGAACCCTTTAAAAACCAAACATTCATCCAATACTATGAAATGGTAGCACCATATCTTGCCAGCTGGCAAAACATGCTGACGTGTGGATCCCGCGGGCTATATCCACCTCTAAGCCTTCCAAACCCCATCCAAAAGCCCTTACTATTCATCATAGTAATAATAAACAAAAACAAAATTAAAAACCTTAAAAAAAAAAAAAAAAAAAAAAAACTAGTAACTTAATTCCCAACTTTGACATGCAAACCCTAAAAAAAGAGTACCGGCATCACCATCTCCACCACCACCACCACTTGATAGATCGATCTATTCCTCAGTCTTCTCAACTGGAACCTCTGTGCTGGCTTCCTCTGCTGCGGCCTCAGCCGGCTTCAATTTCTTCTTCTTCTTCCTTTCGGCGGCGGCTTCAGTAGTTCTTCTTTGGCCTCTCGACGGGAGCTTGCTTCTGCCTCCTCCGCCGCCGGAGTCTCTTCTTCCGTTTTCCACCGGTGGTTCCTCAACCTTGACTTCTACAACCTCCTTGAATGACTTCAGCCGGAGCTTCAGCGGGAGCTGGCTTCAGCGCGCGGCTGCCTCCTCCTCTGCAGCTTCTTCTTCCTTTTTTTCTTCGGTAACAGGCTCTGGAGCCGCCGGTGGAGACTCTACCTCTTCTACTGTTTTCACTTCCTCGGTTTTTTCATTCTCCGGCAATGCTGTTGTAGCTGATGCAACCTGCGAGAGAGAATCCCGTTTTCGATCTTAAAACAAATAACCCTATGATCCGTTTTATTAATATATATATATATGAATTAAAGTTGATACCAATAATTAGAAGCCGCCAATATCACAATTCAGCATAAAACAGTTAATCAGATATTGCATATTGTAAATGAATCTTTTTTTCTCATTTGAACTTTTATTGAGATGAGGATTTCATGAGCATTAAAAAAAAAACGTATATAGAATTATTTCTACATCAAATGAATGGGATCCAAGCATGTTGATCGCCATTCATTTTTGCTAGATCATATATATCGATCCATTCTATGCCATGCACTTCAGTTTTTGCATATTTTAATATCTAAAACTGGGAGATCGCAAAATGATGAATTGTGCTTCTGATCCATCCATTCCGCTAGACCCAGATGAAGATTCAACAAACAAGCAATGGGTGATTCAGAAGAAAGTGAAACGAGACTCTAAAAAAACACTTTGATCGTCATCAAGAAAGGAAAAGAAACAGACTTCTAGTGAAAATTAAGCTAGAAATTGAGAGACAAGCTATATGATCAGTTGAGAGGTACCTCAACAGTGGCCATGGCAAAAAATCAAAGGGAATAATCGATTTGAAAAAAAGAGAAAAGCAAAGGGGAGCTGGGAGCTATAGAGAGTGAGGTGAAGAGATGGAGAATGAGAGAGCTATTTATATAGAGAAGTAAAATCAATAGAAGCAATAAAAGAATTAATAAGGAGGAGAGAGAAAGAAAGAGAGAGAGAGAGAGAGAGAGAGAGTGTGGAGGAATCTTGGCTACATGACATCTCACATCACTGACAAAAAAGGGCCATAGGGTATGTCTAGTTGTAAATGTTTTCTCTGAATAAAGTATTTTTAGATGAAAAGGGGCCGGTTTTCTTCTTTTCTTTTCTTTTTTTCTTCCCAATTACCATTATTATTATTATTATTATTATAAATAATTAAATGTAGATATTGGAAATGGCAAAAATGGTGGAGGGGCAATTCCGGAATCAGCCCTGAAGTAGGCCTTTTGAGTGGGCTTCACCGTGCTTTGTGCATTAGGGGAAGTAGGTGGCTACCATCATGCTTTCATGTTGAAGCTTCATTATTTTTTGTTTCCTCTCTTTTTAAGTTTTAACCATGTCCTCTCCAAGATTTACCCCCCCTCCCCCTGCCTTCACGGGATCCCTTTGAAATCTACAAATTCCCCCCTTCATTTTTTTAAGTTTTGATCGTACTCATCAAAAGAATTAACGTACTCCTAAGATATATTTTACATTATTCTAATCATTTTGATATATTTATTCTAAATGACAATCACTAAAACACCTGGAATAAAGATTTTTCAATTGGGAAGGGCTACTCTACGCTCGAGAGCTTGAATAAGGTTGAATTTTTTATCGTTAGATTTGAATTTTTATCATTTTTAAAGTGTAGTCCACAAAAAGACATGTCAAAATATTTCGATTTAACGACTAAGTCTTTAAGCCTTTAATTTAATACATGTTTGACTCAATTGACAGCTAGTTATAAATTAATGCTTTTAATAAAATAGCTAATTAGGAAGTAAATGACTGAAAGTTAATTTATTATCTACATAAAACACGATCAAGGTCAACAATCTTTAAGTAAATAAGGAGAGAATGATAAAAAAAAAATGAAATTTCGATATTTTAATAAGAAAGATATCGTATCAACCTACGATCTATAATTTTTTTCCCATCGGAGGCTGTTTTGCCATTATATCATCCATATAAGACATTTCACGTATAAAGGATTTGAACTCAATATTATTAAGGTTTTTTTTAGTATATAAACCAAACAAAAAAGTAAAATTGGGATGAGTTGATGGAAACCATGTTTGCATCATTACAACCCTCGTGAAAAGATCAAATTTATATGAGATGTTTATTTCAATTCCTCTTAATAAATGTAATTTTATGGATTAAAATTTGAAAATAATTATGATTAATATATCAAATATTTGAAAAATAGTATTACCCCAATTCAAACCTCCATGACACATAAGTGATGGTACGTAAAAGTTAATCAAAATCATCTCCAAGTTTAATAGCAATACGCAATGTTTTTAAGGTTTCAAGCATTCGAAGAGATGACGGGAGGCAAAAAGACAAGGGTGGGTGGGGCCCAGGGCGGTGCCTAAAAGTGGACCCACTCTTACCGGAGTGTGATCATTAACCTAACTCCATGGCCCACGGCCCAGGCCTGGAACAAAAAAAAAAAAAAAGAATAATATATTAAAAATAGAAAACTCAGTCGTGGCCAACTTTTCTTTTGTTTGATTCAACCACGATGGGGGAGCTGAGCTCGCTCTATGGAAACCGGGCGAAGATGAGGCCCTGGTGGCCCCCACGTGCTGGGCACTTTCCAGGCAGGATCCCACGTGAATCCGACCCATGCAGCCGTCCGATCTACGTCGGAATCGAGTCATTGTTCTGATAATGTCCCCTTGTGCTCCAAAGTCTTAAAGTGCCCACCCACATGTATTCACATTTTTTTAGTAGTGAAAACATTTTCAGCATCATTTCTTATGCCCATATTTATTTTATCTTATTTTCATGAGGTGCCGTGATAGGACGTCTCTCGTACTAATCGAAAGTTCTCAATCTAAAAGACGATACTAGGGACAAGTTAATTCCTTAAACACTTAAATAACACTCTCATACTTTATACTAACCGGGACAGTAGTGATCAGATCATTTCACACCTCTTGAGAATCGAACGTCCGCGAATCCATTCACTCCGGGAAATGACTCGCACTTTAGATAAGATTCACTTTGACCCACTCAAGATCGGGTATCAAGACTCATCTCCGTTATTGCCATGACTCCTCAATAAAAACACCCACACAAGAATTCTCAAGTTTTAATCTGAGAATTAACCTAAAAACCTACTTCGCACTTTTGTGTGGAACCGATATAGGATCATATCATATAAAAACTAATCATATGGTTCATAAAAAAACAAAAAAAAAAAAAATTAAATGATGTCACAAGCGTGGAGAATTTGTATACTTCAAATGTTTTTTCCCCCCACGTTAAAATGTGTCCATTCAATATTTCAGGACATAAATCTTCATCACAACTCATCATGTTTATGAAAAGCCAAAATCTTCATGATTTTCCATTAAGCTGTTTGTTTTTTTTAAATTTTATGACTTATTGCTAAATTTTTTTAAAAAAGTTCTTAATAAAAAGGAAAAGATTGACTTTTTTACTTAAATAAATCATTTTCCACTGGAAATGTTAAAAAACTTTATATCATATCCAACATAAAGTACAAGAACACACACTGCACTGGGATGACAACGGTATGCGTGGATCTGCATGCCCATCCCGACCCTATTCGTTTATTTTTTCAATTCAAACTCGGTCTCATTTAAAAAATTAAATAGGACGAGGCAAGGATGAGAAAATTCTCAAACCCGTCCCGTTTACATTTGACTTTTGTTTTTGTTTTTATTTTTTAATTTTTTATATTTGCTTTTTTATTTGTATTATATTGTACTAATATATTCATAAAAAAATAAAAATATTATGAATTTTATAAATTATTTATTAAAAACATTCTAATTATTATTATTATTTATATTAAAGATAAAAAATAATAATAATAAATTATTTTTAAAATATAATCTGGCTGCCGGTAGTAACAATACCCGTTAAAACTGATTATACTCACCAAACTCGCCCCATTAAGAAATGCATAAAGACGAGAACTAAATAATCTGCCTCGTCATTACTCCTTTACCACTATCCAATGTTAAAAAATAAACAACTTAATACTTAATATTATTAAGTACTATTCAGCATTAAGCTTAAAAAAAATTCTATTCAGCATTAAGTAAAAAAGCCAAACACCACCTAATTCTAATATCGATTTGTGATACTCCCAATTTAATTAATTTTATGTTTAAATATAAAAATAATAAATTTTGGATCATACTTATATAAATTGATTATTAATTAATGACATGATTTGGTCAACTATCGTGCCCAACACTTTGTTCCTTAATAATATTTAGGCTCTTCGACAAAGACCAACAAAATCATGGCTAATGGCGATGCCGGTTGTACTAATTAATTATTTGTTTGAATTTTCTAAAGTGGAAGACATGTTGAGGGCGTATTAATTAGTAGTCTTAAATTTGAGTTATAAGAATATAATTATGTTTTATGGTAGAGTTTTATCGTTTTTATGATCTTTTATAACTTTATATATACTTAATTACCAACACATGCACGACGAAAATATTTAGAGCCACAAGCAGAAAAAACTGAAAGGGTGTCAGGTCATTTCACTGATTGCCACGGATCCAAGGAGGATGATGAGAGATTGGAATACAGTGTATGTAGATTCAATACAGATTACTGAAATTCTTGGACGGTAGTGGGCAAAACGTCTTTGATCTACGTAGTCATCTTCAGAATATGGATTCGTTGGATTGGAATACCAATGTGTTGATTCTCTGGAAAGTTGACTACCAGATCTAAAAGTTGATGTAAAGATTGGGCGGTGGGGAGAGAGCAGGCCGGAGTGGGCCCCATTTCTATTACTTTGATTTTTGGCGGGTTACCTTTGGCGAATAGGGACATGGCACGAGTGCTGCTGGGCCCACGTCACCATTGATGTGGGCCCTACTGGGGTGACCTGCCGGGTTTGATCTGCAAAGGGTTCTCGTAGGTGTGGCCCACCACTGAATCATTTGAGGCTTGGTGACGTGGACCAATAGGATGCGAGTTTCAGGGACTCCATGCTGTTAACTGTTAAATTAAACCGTCACAACAAAAAATTTGCGGCGTTTGCGGGTAATGATTAGAAAGTGGGTGAAATTCTTCCTCTTCCTTAGTAGAAGTGTTCTAGAAAATCATCACCCTGTGTTTATAAAAATATTTCATAAAAGGCTACGGGGGTGTTTGTTACATGTTTTTTAAAATTGTTTCTTGATGATTTTTTGAAAACACAAAAAATATTATTTTTAGTATTTTTAAAAATTATTTTTGGCTTTTATTCAAATGTTTATTATGTTTATTGTGTTTTCAGAAAAAAACTATAAATTAAATATATTTTTCATGTTTTTTTTTGCTTTTTAAAACATAAAACAATTTTAAAAAACATAAATCAAACATGTCATATGAATAATGATTCAACATTATATATAAATTTTCAAAAAATTTCAGATTTATAAGATTTTTTTTAAATTTTGTATTTAACGATTTATTCATATAATCATTTCCTTAAATGATCGCTAAGTATCGCCCCTTTTATTTATTTATTTTTATTGAAATCTTTAGAAATGAAATCAAACGTATTAAGACATCATCAACCATTCCTGGCTTACACCCATCTTGGGGTCATTAGAGAGATTTCATTTTTAGCCATCCTAATTCCTAAGGCTTTTTACATAATATGCCCATACCTAGGCTTATTTCTAGCATCAACATTCAGGTATACAAATAATTTATTTAACTAGAAAAAGCAATCTGATTAAAAAAATAAAAAAGAAGTAGGATACTGAAACCATACCTGCCAATATAAAAGGACGATCCATTAGTGAGATCCCACAAGATCCAATCTATAATCTTGATGGATTGACAGTGAGAGAGTAAAGCAATGAAGAACAATAGGGGGAATACATGCTTTGGGAGGCAATCAATCAGTGGAAAAAGCCATTAGCTTACATTTGAAATTTATGCTTTATGAATGCTTGCTCTCCAAGTACGAATTCCCAAGAAAGCATATTGGCTCAGACAACAACCTTCTTTGGAGGAGGCAAGGATGGTCCATCAACCCCCTAACCACAGGAAAGCTTGTCTTTTTCTTTTTTTTCTTTTTTCTTTTTTTTTTTAGTCCAACCATGAGATGTCCTGACCATACCCATGCACTCATGGAAAATGCATTTAAACCATACAACACCCAAATTAACCTCGCGTTAAGATACCACAAGGACGATAAATTATATTATAAAACATAACTCGCATTCCCTGCGAAAAAATCCCCCAACCATCTCCACCTACACGTTTTTTATTTTTTCGTAATTCATGCTGCCTCGTAAATGCATACGCGCTGCGAGCCGCACGTCATAACACACCCAAACTAATCCCCAAGTCAAGGGAGGCCACAAGAACGATAAAACTCTACCACATAACACAACTACATTCCCAAGCTTAAACTCAAGACCATTGATTAAGCGAAAAAAAGACCCCAACCATCTCTTCTTTCTATCTTTTCCTTTTTCCAATCTGGGTTATCAGCTAACCTGGTCCATGGAAAAAGAGTTACCTGAGAGGTGGGACCCTTTAGAGGAAGATGTCAATCAGTCATCTCAATAGAAAGTTTTCTTGCAACCATGGGAGTTATGAGGATTTACAGCATATTTAGGTACAGATGCACCGTCCAAAACTTCATGCATTCCTCTAATGGGTATGCTAAATTACTTGTCTACCATTCTAATAAAAATATATATATATATAAAGTAAATCACCTAACCCCAAACAAGTGAATCTGAGCATATTTATAGGGTGAGGATTTAAAGATTAGGAGGTAACGCAATTATCTGAAGATACAAAATAGTTACTACAATTGAAAAGGCTGAAAAATTTCTAATACACAAACAAACAGTGAGACTGCAGTTAAGAGGAATACTACTATAAAGGTGATTGCATTGGTTTCTCTATGATAAAGAGTTGAAAGCCGGGCTGAATATGATATAGCTCACTGAAAGCTCGCTACAGAAGGCATGAAGAACCAGGTGGGTGTTTGAATCCTATCTACGGAGGAGCCAAATTCCATGCAAAGTTAAAATCTCAGTTAACAAGTTTTCTCAACACTGCTTCGGCACGCCGTCGAATCTGGGTAGCCCATTTCATGCTGAACTATGTCGAGACTGTCTTTCTCAGCACCCAAGCTCTGGCAAGAAAAGTGGAAGAATATTAGAATGGAAATGATTTTTATCATTTCAAGTGATTCATTAGTACACTACAATATCCTGTTTCAGTAAACAAAGGTGAAAAAGAAGTTTCGGGTCTTTCTAAAGTTCTTTAGACAGTGATCAAACAAGAATAAAAAGAGAACATTATAATCTTTAGGATTGTTCGCTTCGACTTAATGGTCGAACAACTTTCAAGATGGTGTCGTTATTAAAATTTTCTACCACTTATCAATAAAATTTTTTAAAACGCTCTTAAATAAAAAGGAACATTCGGGCTTTTCTATCCAGAAGTTTCATTTTCCACCAAAACAAAGAAAACTTCATCATTAACTCAACATTAGTGCCGCCAAGAATACACACTATATGATGACAACGTGAGGGTTTGGGATCGATTCATTCCATCCCAATCCTGCTTATTTTTTCTTAATTCCCAAACTCGTCTCATTTAAAAATTAAACGGACTGACAAAGATGAGAAATTTCCCAAACTCCGCCTCATCGATTGCTTATTTTTAATTTTTTTATATTTGCTTTTTATTTTTATCATATTAAAATTAATATATTTCTTCATAAAAATAAAATAAAAATATTATAAATTTTTTTAAATTATTTATTAAAACATTCTAATTATTATTATTATTTATATTAAAGTATAAAATAAAATAATAATAAATTATTTTTAAAATATAATCGATACAGGCAAAGAAAGAATAATTTGAACTCCGTCCCTGATGAAGAAAATAAACTCAAACCCGCTAAAAACCCGATTACAATTAAACAAAACTCATCCCATTAAAAGCGAGATGGGACGGGAACTCGAAATAATTTGTCTCGTTGCCACCCTACTCACTACCCAATTTTAAAAACAAATAACTTAATATTTAATGCTATTATATACTATTCAGTATTAAGCTCAAAAAAAGTTATATTCAACATTAAGTAAAAAAAACAAACACCACCTTAGTGTCCTTCAAACCATGATTAAAATGACTAATGAACAAAAAAGAGTTTACAAACCTATCCGTTTCTCTCATCTGATTTCACTTGTTTATTATCATGCAAAAGGAATCAAAATTTACAAATCTTTAGACTTAATTCCAAGATCCCATTCTTTTTCTTTTCAATAAGCAACAACATTTTTATGCATGGAAAAGATCACGTTCAATGGAAGGATAAAAAGAAAATTAGAGCATCAATCAGGCAACCATAGGAAATCCTCTTAAGATGCATCAACCTCTTAAAGGGTGGTGGGGGTGATAAAATTGTGAGCATTCCAAATATCCTAAGACAACATTCTCAAAGTAAAATGGAAGCCAAATAACCAAAGGACAGGGATGGTAAATTTTTACTTGGAAAACACCATAAAGTGAAGGGAAAAAGCACAGAACAAGAAGCATGACTGTACTGTGAAATAAGTAAAGGGGCATTATGTCACGGACTTATTGTGTGAACGAGTAGGCCCGTGACAAGTAGCCCTTTCCAGTACAGACGAATACCCCAATGATAATCTAGCTGTTACAGGTGAACTGCAAAAAACTTTACTAGTGATAGAACCTCCGCAATCTTACCTATCGAAAGAACAAAAGGAACCACCAAAACCTAGCTTGGAGTCTTTAATAAGTAGAGCCCCTATGACATCATCCTTTTTTCCTTTCGAAAAAGGCCCACTAAGATGGAAGATTATCGGGTAACAATCTTGATGATGGTTTTTAAGGCCAACGTTGAAACATAGATATTCTTCATGTCATGATGTTTCATGCAGTAACAATTTTATTCCAGAAGAATATCAGATGGCATGATAGGGTTTTTGTTGTCACTTCTAAAAGAAAACATCCCTTTATAATTATAAACATTAGTTTTGATGTAAACTTGCTTATCATCCCCTTTACCCATTGGTTGAAGCATGAGAGAGAACAAGCCTTGATCTGCCTAGCAATAACTCAATTGGCATGATAGGGTTTTCGTTGTCACTTCTAAAAGGAAAACCTCCTTTTACAAACATTGGCTTTGATGTAAACTTGATTATCCTTCTCTTTAGCCATTGGTTGAGGCATAAGAGAGAACAAGCCTTGATCTGCCAAGCAATAACTGAATTGGAAACCACCGCCTAGCTCAAGTGACTCATTATTGCCTGCTTGCCACTGCACCGGCAGAGAGGCAAAACAGGATGATTGCATCTATTTGGTATTTGACACACTTAAAAATGCAGAACACAACAACCGTAAACTTCAAGACATCTGACTTTCAGTCTTGAACAGCATCAATGGCTACATCCTCATTTGACTAAGTTGTGAATGCCAGTACTTTTTTTTTTTTGATAAGTAAAAAGCAAATATTATAAAGAGATAAAGAGCTCCCAAGAGTACACAGGTTGTGAACAAAAGGGAATAAAACTTAACAAGAACAGCCAGGCCAGAAAACAAACCCAAAAACCCTACCTACTCCCCAACCAAGTCAGGAAATCCAAAACAGAGTTCGTGTTATCAACACAGTACAGGTTAGCCCAAGTCCATCAATTGCCACGGTTAGCCTTTTAATCCTTGAAAGAAAGCACTTAGCCTCGAACACCAACCTATTTCTTGCGCGCCATAGAGTCCAAAACAAGCACAAAGGTGCTGCCATCCATATTTTTTTTGCGCTTTTTACCTACTGAGGCTCCTTGCCAAGCAAAAAGGGTGTGAAGGACCAAACGCTGAAAACCCACAGCCCCTACACCGACGTAAAAGGTTTCACAAATAAGCTGGGTTTCTTTACGTGAATCAAATGGTCTATGGTCTCCTCGTCCTCCTCACACAGAAAACATTTGTTTGCAAAAGTCATTATACGGCGTTTACGTTGATCCAACGTGAGCACTTTACCCCAGGTAGCTTCCAATGCGAAGAATCCTATTTTTGGAGGCACAACTAGATTCCATACTGAGCGATAGGGGAACTCAATGGCGGGGGAGGGGTCTAAAACCTTTATACATGATTTTTACGGAGAACCCTTCTTCCCTGACATCCTTCAAAAGTAACTTGACCTCACCCGAAGGGCTGAAATTAAGATTGTATAGAGTTTGTAGGAATCTTTCCACCTCTTCTATCTCCCCAATCGCCGAGATCTTAGAAGGTCTGACTAGCACTCCTTCCCTCACCGCGCGATCCCATGTCCGCAACCGTGGCCTCTTTATTCAGAGCCAAATTAAAAAGGGAGGGGTAAATAGAACACAACGCCTCCTCCCCGCACCAAACATCTTTCCAGAAATTAATCCTCCTTCCATCCCCTAAGGAGAAGACCGCGTTCTGAAAAAAGCTAGGCTACTCTTTCCTAATTTCCTTCCATAAACTAATCTCATAACTGCCTCTGAGATCACAGGTGTGCCAACCTCCATTAGTCTCACCAAATTTACTGCAAATAACCTTTCTCCATAGAGAGTTTCTGTTGTTGGCAAACCGTCAACTCCATTTACATAACAAAGCCCTATTTAACTTAGAAAAGCTTTTCATCCCTAAGCCCTTTTTTCTTATCTCGTGCACACAAGGTCTAACTCACTTAGCTTTTTATCAAGATCGCTCCCTCCCCAAAGAAATTGTCTTTGAATCCTTTTCAATCTAGCATAAACTTTCTGAGGCATTCGGAAAAGAGATAGATAATATTGGGAGACTGGACAAGGTACTGCGAATAAGCATTAACCTTCCACCCTTTGAAATGTACTGAATCTTCCAAGAAGCCAACATCTTTCGGAATCTCTCTTCAACCAATCCCAAACACCTAGTGCCTTATGATTGGCACCTAGGGGAAGGCCCGGCTATGAGGTAGGGAGGGATCCAACTCCACAACCCGACTCTGAGGCTAGCTCCTCTACATTAACCACAGGCCCAAGTGGGATGATTTGACTCTCGCTTAAATTAATTCTCAATCTTGACACCGCTTCAAACCACATCAAAGTCCAACTTAGAAACTTTAACTGATCTTTATCGACCTCGCAAAAGAGGCTAGCTCCGCTGTGAATGCCAGTACATGTCACCTTATACTTATAGGGAAGGGCAAGAAGGCAACACAGAAGACAGGTCCTTTCATTGTAGCATATAGTTTTAAGGGCATCAACAAAAGAACATTCAAAGGCAAGGAAGCATCTTCACAAAAGTTGAAATTTAAAAAAAGGGTCAATAGAGTTGTGCACAAGAAAGCCATTTCATGTCATTTCTAGATAACTTGAATTATGCAGTGTAATTTTAGTACTTAGGATGTATAATTCCCTTTTGTCTGCCTAGTTGTTGTATATACAATTCAAGTATGACTGAGCTCACCACCTTGCTTTATGTTGATCTTGGTGGATTGTCTTGACTTATAAAAGGAAGGCTAACACGAGAAAAGTCCAATTTATGCAGTTAGTCAAAGAATGCATGTCAATCTGCAACGCAGCAACATAATATGTCATGTTCATTCAATGAACAAGACATATTATCCGTACTCTTGAGCAACCATAGAGAGGGAAGGCTAACACAAGACAAGTCCAATCTATGCAGTTAGTCAAAGAATGCATGACAATCTGCAATTCAGCAACATATGTGTCATGCTCATTCAACGAACAAGACATGTTATCCCTACTCTTGAGCAGCCATAGGGAGCAAATATATAAAAGTAATGGAGCAAAGTAAAATTATCCTTCTTTTTTCAGTGGATGAAAAGCATATTGCTTTGAAAACTTAAAATGAGATGGGGAGGATACAAGCCACTCTTCTTTTAATTTTTTCCTGATGGTTCTTGTCAAATTTTCAGGCATTCTTTACACATATGAGAACATTTGAATAGATAGAGAACAGGAAAAAAAAAAAAAAGAACATCTGGGTAGACAAGCAAACCTATTAATACCAGACTATGTAATGAGTCTAGGTCAAATGTAGAATGCTGGCATTAAATTTCTAACACAGAGTCCAATCCTCAGTAAGGCTATGCACTACTCATTAGAGCTGACCTATCTCACCTTACTTGGAATCTCCTTGTCAATAGAGGGCCAATAACCCTAGATTATAGAAGTCCTCATGAACCTACATCTCACAACCTTTAATAACCTAATCAGTTGAATGTCCTTTTGAACTCAATAGCAAAACATATTGCAGAAACTAATAGCTCATCTTTGGTGGAGGAGGTTCAACAGAAAAGTCACTTTGTAGATCATTGGTTAATTTATGGTATACGGTAATATGAAAACCTTTTGTTGATTTAGCACTAGGCATGGGCTTGTTGTAACTAGTAACGCCTTCTGGAATAAAAAGGGTATATGAGATTTATGTTATTTTGGTTGGGTGTAAGAATCCACAGCTGATCATGAACAAACAAGCGACATCAGCTTCCAGTAACTCTAAACAAGCATACTGTAAAAGGCCCAAGTTGGCTGGGATCACACAAGAGATAGGACACATGATTTGAAAGTATGACCTTATACCACCGTTACTGCCGGAAAGAAAGTAAAAGGTGGCACTGAGGCATTAAATTAATTAAAAAGAAAAAACTAGCATTAGACATCTATTGTTTGTGGTATGTTGCAAAAGAGGGAGAAGAAACCTGACACTTAATGCAATTGTTGACAAATGAGAACCTGTCTTGCCTTGGGAATGGAAGCACTTAAAACATTCCAGAGCACTGAAAATATGCAGAATTTTCCACCTAACCCTTGATGTTCCATACAGCCATATGAATCACACAATCCTTAGGGCATATTTCTAAAGCAAAACAATCCAATCCCTCAAGAGATGACACCACTCCAATCAAAAACCCAAATGAAAGCTAAGAGTAAATAAAATAAAATACAATAAAAAATAAAAAACAACAGCACAACAATTATAAACCAATAGCTCATACAAATTAAGACACAAAAGGACACTTAAGACATACACCATCAGGGCACAAGGCAAACCTCATAAACCTCACTTATCACGTGCATCACAATTACGTTAATCCTATAGGTTTATTCCCTCTGTTTTTTATTTTTTAAACTTTTAGGAAGCAAAGCAGTTTATGGTATAAATGGAAGAGAATGAATGGTGGTTGTTAATATGTGAAACAATCGAGTAACCACAGGAAAAATTATATACCTTGTAGGATCAAAGCCAAAACCCACTCTCATTTGCATCATTCGCTGAGTATCATCTGTGGCTGTATCAAAACATTAAATCAGCCTCTCATGAATCAAAAGAGGGTTCTTCCACTTTTTGTTAAAGAACCAAATAGAGTCCAAAAAGCACTTTGAAAAGGAGAAAAGAGAGATAAATTGAATGGTTATCACATAGTTGGCTAAAGCATCATCTTACGGTTTACAAACCAATACATACCATTTTCTTCTCCCAGAATGAGACTAAATAAACCCCTTAATCCAAAAAGGTTGAGGAAATACCTGATAAAAGATTACAGCAAATCGTAAGACATTCAGCCCAGTGTTCTAAAGGTTAATATCTCAAAGCAAAAGATTTAACAGGATGGAAGTAATAGCTTTCTTAATCTTGATATTAAGCAAGTACCATGAGCGGCTGCTGACATAGCTAACATCTACAGTGCTCAAATCAATTCCATTTTGTAACATGGAGCGAAACCTCTGAGTTAAGGGGAATGGTATCTTAGCTGGGGAAAAAAATAATAGATTCAGGATCTAATAATGTTGATATAAATACAGCAAAAGAATAAATACAGGAGTGTTGAAGACTGAATTCCAAAAACTGTCTTATATGTAAAAAGAAACTCCTGATTCTGGAATGAAGCAATTGAAGAAGGAAAAAAAAAGAACAAAGAAAAGGAACAGATGGAAGAGTATTGATAGAAATACACAAGAAAAGTAATTAACTATAACAGAACAAGCAATTTGAAACTGGAAAAAAAAGAGCAAACAGAGAGCAATAAACAAAAAGCATAAAATCATGTCTAAAGAGAACTCAAGGTTCGTCAAATAGATATTGAAACAACTCAGAAAGACTGGATTCAACAAAGAGTTGAAAAAAAGAACAGACCTGCTACAAATCCAGAGAAGAAAAAGTTAACCCAAGCAAAAGTAAGCGTCTGTCCACAAGAGAAGAAAACAGTAATCAGTGGTTAGCCATCTGATCTATTACATCAAAGATTAGCAACACAAAACACCAACTGCAATACCTGGGGTATGATCATTGAAAGGTTATCATATCCATAGCCATGTTCGGATCGGAGAACATTTGTGCTTGAGCATTTTGCGCCTGACCCTTAGGAACATGCAGTAATCCATTTTCCTGCCATGTTCAAACATATATGCATAAATGGCATTAGAATAACCCACAAGAGAAGGCACACCACAAGCTAGCTTCAGCAAATGCACTCCCTCAAGAGACCAGGCTTCTATTAGTAATTACAGGCCCATAAAGCAAAGCCAGCCAAAAGATGCACTAAAAACATCCACGAGAAAAGGATGAAATTTGTATTCAGTTAACGTTCGTTCAGCAACCGATATTTGTGTTACCATGTAATCAGTTAATGTCCCACACCATGTCCATATAGGCCTTCATTTATCCTTCTATATTCTTTCACCTTGGACTACACTATGATGTGATGGTAAAGAATGAGATGCAGCCAAAGGAAGGGCATAATGTTCATTTGGCATGTCAAGAATCACAGCGGGTCTTGAATGAGGGAGCACTGAAACATTTTTTTTAATGAACAGAGCACTCAAACCATTTTTTGATGATTGGTAGCTATTATAACTATCCATGCCCAAGCTGGAGTAGAATTATCGAGGAGCAACCAGTCCCCATTCAACCATGGCTCGTTGGGTAGGATTCTCCAATACGCATGCATTGAACCAAAAGATTTGATACACCAAATTTTCTATAACCTCACCCCCAAATGGTGTTATACCTAATGCCCATGAGTTCATTCATTTGTAATTTGTCTTTGCTTGCCTTGCCACCCATCAATCTCAACACTTCATTCCATTTACACTCACTTTATGCACATCTTGCCTAATGACAGCTTAACACTTTACCACAAAACAACATTGGCCTCATTATCAGTACATAACTAAGAGCAATCTCCATTCATCCACCCTATCCTAGTTCTGTGAGTAATATCTACTTTAGTATGGTTATTCTCGGAAGTACAAATCTTCACTAGACAATCATTCCTACTCATAATTTATCAAAATTTTACATCCTATAACCCATCTTCCGCATCAATTCTTGAACGTTAAGACTTCATTTGGCTCCAAGTAAGAAAGAACCAAACTGAGCACCAAAATTAAGGACCAAAACAGTAACAGCAAGAATAAGAACCAGACAACAGTTAGTGATTTTTTCCGGAAAATTTTGCATAAACTAAACACAAATGCATGAATCTATGAAAATAAAATTTCAAAACGTTAGCTTTTGATTTTCTTTTCTTTCCTTTGCCCTCCTAGGATTGGTAACGATCGTCCTGATTCAGTAATTAAAACCTATAACTCTAATGCATCACCCCAATTTTTTTCAGCGTCAAAATCATCAACAAAATTCTATTAAATTCTCAAAGGTAAATAAATAAAAATAAAAACACAGAGACACGAACCTCGTTATTGAAGTATACTTCCTAGCACGAAACGATTCTGCCGGAATGTAATTGCCGCCGCCCGCAAGTTTCTGAGCCCTCACAATCAACTGCCTGAAATTTAAAAAAAAAATCGAATCAAAGACATGAATTCTTAGGAGAATATAAGTAAACATGCAGAACCTAGGGTTTCTAACCCTTCTTTAACGATTTTGGCATCGGGAATTTGAGAGGATCGCATGAGCTTGGAAACGAAGTAGCGGAGAACTCCGATGAGAACCATCACCACCGAGAGTGGAATCAGCACCCAATCTCTGATGGCCGTGTCCAGAACCAGATCTTCCGCCATTGTTTCAACACACAGCTTCACCCCTCACAGGAATCGTCAATATTAGGTTCTTTCCACCTCTAAACGACGCCATTTCATTGCACTGCGAACGACGTCGTTTAGATGATCATTCCTACATCTAATAATTAAAGATTTTTAATTTTTAATAGTTGTGAAAAAATGGACAACGGCCCATTTAAAGATTTTAAGCTTGGGCTGAGATTGGAATTGTTTTTTAAATTTTGACCTAGCTTTAGGGATGTGAGAGGTTCAGGTTTCGAGTCTCAATGATGACATATTTATGAGAAACATAATACTATATTATAATATAAAGTAAACAAATACGGAAAAAAGTAAAATAATTAAATTTTTGGACATAAGGTTATATGAAGGTCAATTCAATTCTGGGTTAATTTTGAAACTACGTATCATATCGTTCTAAAACTTTCATTTCTTGTAATTTACGTCCAACTCATCATACGTTACATCGAATACGGCAGAAAGCTGGATGCCATATAAATTATAGCATATCAATTAAGATATCGGACCACTCGAGTGTCGATCATAATTTTGCCAGGAAGTTTTGGGATGGTTAAAGGAACATAATCTTTCTAACGTCATAATAGAGTTGGACAGCCTAAATATGGTTCTAGCCATTAATAGCTCAATTCCTTATTTTTCAATGTGGGAATAGTCTTCAATAATAGCTCTTTGGTATATGTAAAGAGATCAACGAACCATACGACACATGTTCTTACCAAGGCATCGTTTTCTATATCTGATCAAATGAAGTATCATGATTTCCCTCCTTCTTTTCTTCGGGATTTATTAGCAAAAGATTCTTGTTGATTTTGGAATGTAATATCCTTTCAAAAAATATATACTACGTAAGATCTCTTAATCTATTGCACGCGAAAGTCAGCGGCGACTCTCGGGTTCAAATGGACAATATTTATACGACGTGACGGATCATTACATCATATGAACTAAACCAAACCGATCTGAAACAAACTTGACAAGTTTGGTTTTTTTATCACTAAGAGAAGAATTCAACAAGCTTTTTACCTAAAAACAATCTAAACCGGACCATTTTAATATCGACTCAAAAGACTAACATGGGCTAAACGATAAGGTCAAAATATGTTGAGCCCAAACCCAAGCTATGAGGCCCAGGATACGGCCCATTAACAAGCCCAGATAGAGGTAATAGCTATCGTTAAAAGCTTATTACAAAGCACACGTAAAGCATCTCTAATGGTAGAAGCTTCTTTATTCTTTCCAAAAATGCATTACAAATTTTAATGGGTCACCCTCAAATTCTTTCTAGAAAAGAAATGCTAAATCCTGCATTGGAAGAATCATGACCCAAAGATAATTGAAGTCATGAATTTGACCTCCGGTGCTTATTTTTAATAATAATAATAATAATAATAATAATAGTAATAATAAGAGCATTTTTTGTCAAAATATATGAAGAGTTAAGTGCTTTTTTGGTTGCGGTTTTGAAAAAGTATTTTTTTTTTTTAAAAACAAGACAAACATGATGAACAGTTTGGGGCTGTTTGGTTTCTATTTTTGAAAACATAAAAAACCAAAAAAAAAAAAAGTGTTTTCTAAAAACTCTTATTTGTTTTTTAAATTTAATGTTTTTTTGTTAGATGCTTTTTAAAGAAAACAAACTAAACCAAACAAAGCTTTTCTTGTTGATAATTTTTAAAATAATTTTCAAAAACAATAAACAAACAGGCCATTTGTTTTATTTTTTGTTTTGAAAGACACTTAAAACACTAAACTTAGAGAATAATAACAGTTTTTAAAAAACACCTTCAAAAATTGTTCTCAATGACCATTTTAAAAAACAATATCCAAACATATCCTAAATTCCCAAAAATCAGTTTTTGCAAAGACCTTTTTAATCAAATAATTTATTTTTTTTCAAAAATACATTTTTTTTGCACTTAAAACATTCCCTCGAATTGTTGTGAATCCCAGGATCTAAACGGTCAAATAAAAATACAAATAAAAAAATTAGAATAAAAATTGTTATTGCAGCTGACCAATTAATGATGACATGTATTTCCAAGGCACGTAGAACAGTACTTTGTAGTGGCGGTATTGATTCTGACTTGGTTCATTCATGCCTTCAGCTGCTTGATTCTTCTACATGTTCTTCTATCCCGGCCCCTGGAATTACCTGGTATTCTCTGACACACAAAACTCTGTTCCATCTTCCAATCTCATCCCATCTCATCCACCAAATCCTTCAAAAATGGGCTTAATCTCCTTCCCCACCAATCTGTTCTTCCACAGACCACTGTCGACTTCTCCTCCATTTACAACCAAATCAAGTGTTTCTTACAATCCTTGGATTAATCTGAAGAAACAGCCTCAGAAAGCTCAAGTTCTTAGCAGCGGTTCTCTTTCGCCGTTGTGGGACCAGGCTTTGCGCCGGAGGGGCGTCTCCTCAGACCGGAGACGCTTGTCGCCGGTAGTGTCGGCTACGCCGGAAAGTACAGAGCCTGGGGTAGAGCCAAGGGTGGAAGATCGAAGGGCAGTGGAAACAGTTCAGAAGCTTTACATTGCCATTAAGAACAAAAACATGAAGGAGGTGTCTGAGTTGATCGGAGATGAATGCCGATGTTTCTGCAACTTTATTTCAGCTTCCCAACCCTTCAATGGAAAGAAGCAGTAAGATCGACTCAACGCGATCATCACCCATTGCTTCAATTACCCGCGCCACCAACTCATCAATACGTGATATTTGTTTAAAAATACGCTTATTGTGCTAATAACTTCTTGGTGCCAAATCCAAAAAGCAAACAGTATTTTCTAATTGTTAAAAAAAAATTGGCTTTCGATATCATTTGTAATGACCTACATCCATATATGTAGGGAGTCCTTATGGCTTTAAAAGACAAACCAAGAGTCTATTAGTATGTATAATCGTGGATGTCCAAACCGATTTACACACACCTTGATAAATCCTAAGAGGTAAAATTGAATTAGTGACCGTTAAGGAACAAAAAATTGGCTTTTTTTTATCATTTATAATGACCTACATTCACAGGTGCCATGAGTCCTCATGGCTTATTAGTATTTATATATAATCGTGGATGTTTGAACCAATTTGTGCACACCTCGATAAATCTGATGAGGCAAAACCACCGATAATCTTAAAGGGACTTAAATTAATGACCATTAGAGAATAAACCCAAGGTCAGATTAACCGAACTACCCCTCAAGGTTGAACCCATACTTATTTAATGTGATGTGTGACAATTATTTCTTTTCTTCTTTTCTTTATCCATCGCTACTTGTGGTTTTTGTGGTTGCAACAAGTATTAGAATTTCATGATCGTCTAATGAGAATCTTAGATTGGAATTTTATGATCATTCGTTTGCATTTGCTCCCCTAGTGTAATGATGGCTTGGCCCTGCTTATAGATGTTATAATCGAACTATGTAGATATTGTTTGCGTCTTTAAAATATGTCTATTATAGTGTCATATGGGGCTAAACCATACAAGCAAATACTTCCAAAGAGGTCAAACAAACTGACTTTGAAGTCGGACATGGAAACACTCCTTAAGGGTTCAAACAAATCGACTTTGAAATCATACAAGCAAACACTCCCTAAGGGGTAAAACAAATCGACTTCGATACATTTGTAATAACCTATACCTAATACCATTTGTACTGATCTATACTAAACCATATATAGATATGCACAAGAAGTCCTCACGGCTTTAAAAGACATATACCAAGCCAGGAGGAGCTCGTACTCATATATCGTCATAAACATTTCCCCAATCCCCAAGGATGTGTCAAACTTTCTTTTCGATCTTTCTTTTCTTTATCCACTGCTACGTGTGGTGTTTGTGGCTGCAGCAAGTATTGGAATTTTATGATCGTCTGATGAGAATCTTGGGAGAACATACTTCATTAAGATTCGACTTAACAATGCATGACGGAATGACCGTTGGAGTTTCATGGAAACTAGGTAATAAAATTCTTTTACTAAATGCTCAAAGTACTTGATCTTAATCTCCTCTTCCATGGCGGTTTTTTCTTTCTCCGCAGAATGGAAAAACAATAGGGTGCCTCTTGGATCAGGTTTCGTCTTCCACGTTTGCCAAGAATTCGGAGGGAAAGTAGTCATAAAGTAAGATCTGCAACAGAAAACTTAAACCTTAATCCCATTTTCAATAATATCTTCTCTAGAATGAACGTGATTAATAATATGCTTAATTTAATTTAAAACTCATCTTTGTTTTAATGTTTCAGGAACGTTAATATGCTTATGGACCCTCTCATTCACCTTGGACCCCTCAGAATGGTAAGCCATTCGAAAGGTTTTTTTTATTTTTTTATAATGTTAAATTGCAAAATAAATGAAACTTACAAACTGCGATGAAAATATTCGCTTCAACCCGGGATATATCTAAGATTGATTTTACTGATATATCTGGTATATGGGATATTTTTACATGAATATCAATATATCTAAATTAAACTGTCAAGGGACATTAATCAATAACAAATGGGACGTTTCGCATTTCAACTTGGCCATTTAAATATATCTCCGATATATCCCGATATATCCCCGATATATCTCGATATATCTTGGATATTTTACCGAAAAATTAAACTAACGCGCGCGTGTGTCACAGACTTGATATTTCCACGATATATCGGTCCAAAACCGATATATCGGTCATCACTGATATCGTGTCGAACATCACCGATATCGTATATACTGAAGATACTTCCATGGATATATCTGGATATTTTCATCCTCGGCAGCTTACAACCTCAGCACGATCTTAATTTGTTTTCCTCGCTGAGTCTTCAATGAAACTATTAAATGAAAACATCCCTTGTTGTCATGGCACAATTGCCTCTAATCTTCGGGATGTAGAGTTTTTTGTCTTTGACTAAATCTCTTTCAGTGTTTTTTTAGAAAGAAAATAATAGGTACCCAACCCCAATGAAAGAATCGAACCCAAAAGATTAGCCTATTAAGTGAGATAACTCATTAAACTTCTAAAGATTACCTGAATAATTCTCAGACAACCGATGCGATCGTGATCATTCCATACCCTTACAGAAACCTGGACGTCCGCGAACGTCATTCATTTGCGTACTGCACTCTGGGCTAAGATTCACCTGCACTCCACCTGGCAGACACCTAGCCTCTCTTCCGCTACGTATCAAACTCCTCAACGATGCACTCGCCCCAACCAGTCACCAAACCCAAAAGACTACCTTATTAGACAGAGTAATTCATCGTTTAAGCATTCTCACTGACACTTTTATTAAACCGATACAAATCGTGACGTAAAATTATTTTTGAAAAGTGTAAGATCATATAATTATGAGAAACCGTCTCTTCTCAGTTTAAGATACCAAGGTGGTTATTATAAACGGTGGATTCCAACAAACTGTTCCACCCTTCACGTCCTTTGACACGAAAACACCTTTTCGACCCCATCTGGGCATCGGTCACCCGAATCCAATTCTAACATTTTTAACCTCTTCATGGGCTTTATGTAAGTGCGTTTTTCCCTTTTTTTCTGCAGAAAATGACGGCGGTAGTGATGCTCATAATGGACAGGTTTGGTTCCTTTTCACTGGTCGAGAGTAAGAGAAGGGAAGATATCTACATGTTTCTCGTTTCCTCCATGGCCTTTGCTATACTGTTCTTTCTAATAAGGTTCAGAGCATAGTTGTTTGTCCCTGTAATTATCTTCAATAAAATTCCATTTGTAATGGAAAGTAGGCATGAAAACATGAATTCTAATGGAAATTGCTGCTGTTTTATTATGCACAACACACGTCATTCTTCATAATTTCTAGACAAAACTGAGGCTACACCACCTCTAGAAGTACTTAATTAGCTTCTACAGATCATATGTAATAAACCCAGCAGCAGCAGCAAGTTGACATTAACTGAAGTAATTAACTTCAAGGACCTGCAGGCCATGAAATTAAGAAATGAGGATTCCTGATATGATCTAGTCATCATTCTTGATGTATATATATAGGGTGTGTTTGTGAGAGCTTACCTATCGCTTATTTGAGATTATTTTCTTTAAGTAAGTACTTTAGATAAAATTTATAGGTGTTTGGAAGAGCTTATGAAAATAACTTATGACTTCTATTACAAGCCTTTTTTAGCTTATTTAAAAAAGCTTATTTGATAGCCTTAAAAACCGATTATCTTAATGATAAAACTATCTTTATACAATTGTGAAAGTTTCTCTCATGTATAAACGATTTTTAAAATATTCATCCAAACACAAATACCTTATTAAATAAAGTAGTTATGACATAAGCTCTCGTCTAATAAGTTTTTCTAAAACAAATGTTTAATTAAGCTACTTACTTAAACGGGGCCATAGTACTAGATGCGGTGCTAGGAAGCTTATCGTCAGTGTTTTAAAAATCGAACCGAACAGGTCAATCAGAATGAGTGACCTTTCTGATCCCGTTTATCCGGCCGACCACTCCGCTCAACCCTAATCCATAAACCGATAACTTTTCCGATTCGATCAACAATCTAGTTTTTAAAACATTGCTTACCGCCACATTTGGGAGGTGGGTCGAGGCCGCACTTCTTGGGCAAGGCCATGGCGAGGCCCGGGTTGACGCCGAAGTTGGGAAGGACATGCATGTAGTTGCAGAGGCAGTGAAGATCGGCCATTTTGATGACTGCACAGCACTCTTTAGTCGGAGGGGACGGCGACGGACCCTGAATCGAAGGGAGGCATTGAGCCAGCCGGGTCGAGTCCATGCTGCATATGGTCATGGACATGGCTCCACCCACCGCTGCTAGAAGCACCACCACTATCACTCCCAGCACAAAACAGATGTCTACAGTCTTAGCCATGGATGGTTCTTTTCTTCTTTTCAACTCAATTTATAGCCAATTTATAGCGTTTTGGAGTAGAGAATTGGAACTTGGAATTTGGTTTTTTGTTGAGTCACGGGAGACTGTAAGAACTGGGTGTGGGAAGGGAATACTGTACAAGAGGTATCATCCAAAAGATGATCAGGATACTGTGAATGTTTGCTGCAGGGGAATAGTATTTTCCCCAGGAGAGATTCAGAACCGTGAATAGGGTAGGGTTGAGAGAGAGAGAGAGAGAGACATGCTCTTGGGAAGGTAAGGTGTCTTAGGGCATACTGTTCCACTGGCTACTGCCGTTTAGACTCGGTAAAATTCGACACGATCTATGAATCCGACACGATTTTTATGTGTTTCGGTTGAGTATAATCGTGTTTTGTTCGAATTCGTGTTAATCTGCATAACCCGTTTAATAAACGGGTTGTATTCGTGTCAATCCACATAACATGAGATTGACCTGTTTAATTATTATGTAAATTAATATTTAACCCACATTAACCCGTTTAATATGTTATTTGTGTTAAATATTGATGGATTAGTTATAAATTATATTAATTTAAATGACCAAATTAATAAACAGTTTTTACGAGTCGTGTCGTGTTACCCAATTACTAATTGAGTCGTGTTTGAATTTGTTAAATTTGACACAATTATTATTCGTATCGTGTTCAAGTTAACAAATACAGTAGAATACCTGTATGTTGACACGACCTGAATATGACACACCGACACGAATTGCCACCCCTACTACCATTCTTTGGAGCCGTAGATACTCATCACAAGACTAAAGCTATTCCATCTCCTCTCCTTTAGTTTGTTTCTAGATGCACATAATCAAAGAGGTTGTTTAGCATTGATTCTAAGAAGTATGTTCAATATTTCTAGTATTTGAAAACCTAGATGGCTATCTTGTTGATCCAATCTTAGGTTTACTTCTCAATGGTCACCGATTCAAATCCCCTTAAGACTACTAAAGGTTTTACCCGATCATTCACTCCCTTAAGACTACCAAAGTTCTACCCGATCATTCACTTCAAGGCGCTATATAATTAGTAGAAGTGCTCATAGAGATTATTACGAGACAAAGTTACCAAAAAAAAAATTACATTCTTGTTAGTTATTCAAACTTTTGAAAAGCGTGCTAGGAAACGATTTTTAAAAAAATACAAAAAACTTATTTACATTTTGATATTTTCTAAAAAATGTTATTGTTATGCAGATTTAGTATTTTGATATTAACAATGTTCTTGAAGCAAAAAAAAAACACAAAAACCAAACGTATTATAAATTTATTTTGAAAGCGGAAAACGATTTTCAAAAACAAAAACAAAAACTAAAAAACCCACTAGAATCTGAAAACAAGTCTTTCATAAAATAAGATTTAAGTTCTAAAAAAACATGAAGAAATTCACAAAATCACACTCAAATAGGCTCCAAGATTCTGATCATAATAGAATTATTAGAACTACGGTGAGGAATGAGATCCAAATATTCAAGTTTGATAATAATCCATTGCCAAGAAAATGCCGTATGGAGTGATCAAATGTCACAAACTCTAATAATTGCTAGAAATTTTATTTTCATGAAAACGTACTGAAACTTTGAACTGTGCCAACTTGAAATTACAGTCGCTCTTGTCAAACACCTTTACCCTTTTAGAAAAGAAAAATATTGAAATATCGCCAAGTCATGGCATCCAATATTTGCCTCCCTGATATGTTCAAATTGTCAATCAAACTTACAAGATGAATTCCCATTAGACAGGAAGCTGTTTAATCAAAATTTGATATAAATTATGCTCAAGCATTGTGACATTCAAACAAGAATAATAAGAAATCAAGCAGAATAGAAAGCAATCCTGTCTTCATGCATAATCCATGTGCATTCAGAAAACCACAGAGAAGAAACCAGAGTCTGAAATTCTCAAATATTTTTGTTTTGATTTGAATCATTTCAATCTTTTGTATGAATCCATTTCATGTCAAAAAATTATGTTTAGTTTGACAAGATTTCAAGAAATTTCACCCTGATCCCAGCTGGGTCCATGCTGAAAAAAAAAAACCAAATACCTTCATTTGCTAACTGAAACAGAACAACTCCTGGCATGTAATATCATATATTCACCACTACCAGGATGTTAGAGTTGTTAAAACATTCCATTGTGGTTAGGCATTGGCACGAGACAGTGACCAAAGATAACAAAGAAAAAACCCGAACCCAGGATCAGGCATAAACACAAGATATTCCCTACCACTAGCCCAAGTACATTTTCATCCTAATCAGAAACAACCAGGTTTTACGCCTAAACGTGTTAATGCACAAAAAAAAGGAGGAACAAAAGACTTCTTCAGTGTGTCATACCATCACAAAGTAACCACATCGCGACAACACACCCTTACACCTGCAATGAAGTAAAATGGTAGAATTCTATCAGATGTTTTTTCTTTACCTTATATATATCATACCCCCAAGTGAAAGAATCAGTGCTTGACCAAGGGAAAAAAAATCTATAAACACACCAGAAAGTTGACACGAGAAAAGATTACTCGGATAAATATATTTTCACAATAATGAGTTCATAGAAGAAATTCCTGAGGGCAAACTCAAACTAATTGTCTGAAAAGGCAATGCCTCACTGAGTAAACGAAATGTGCCTCAGAAGCAAACAACTAGATCTTTTGACTGGCCCAAGGATGCAACAACCCAAGTTTATATAGATAGATAATTGGATTGTTGAATCAGAAACAACACAAATATATACTAAAGAGAAAAAAAAAACACACACCATAAGATGATGATATAAAATCTTGCTGACATTGTTAATTTTACATTTCCTTTTTCTCAATTAAATGGCAAGAAGGAGACATCTGACTAGAACTTGATCATTTAGTTCGGACGGTATCAGACACATGGCCTCAGGCTGAAGCTTAAGAACTACAGCCTGAACTAACAGCGATGATAAAGTTACTAGCATCAGAATGTGAAAGATGGAGATCCAAGAGAAGTGGAGCTCCAACTACGCAACTAGCCTCGAAACTGCATTGAGTTTGAGATTCATGAACCCCTAAATGCTTCATCAGATAAAAAAGCTCTGATATGAGCACTATCATATCCCAGTAGAGCAACTATAAAAGAGAATCCTAAGGTGAATGAGAAAAATATTGAATATGCTCCTCACAAAAACAGCAATTAAATAGGAAAATAAAGCAGATACGTGGGTCCAAAGGAAATTGGAAGCCTAAAAGAAATGAAAATAAAATTTTAGGTCATACGTATATACCTGTCAAGATGACCAAACATCAAGACTGCTTGAACAGATGATGGCGCATTAACATCTCGGATACCCCCACAGCAGAAATGCTTTCACATCCAAAAAGCTCCTGAAGCTTTGCATCGCAAAGGATCGCCATCGAATTTAGAGGATCCTAAATGTCACAAACAAAACCACTTTAAAAGCCAATGCACTTTTTCCACTGACTGGAGTTCTAAATAATGATAAGCTAACACCCCCCAAAAATAAACAGATCAATAGTACGGTAATAATGACAATTTGTAAGCATGAACAATTTACAAAATAGATTCATAAATGCTAAAATTGTCCAATGATGGATAAGTTGTTTCTTTTATATAAAGAAAGAACAAGAAGGGAGAATTGGAGGAAAGAATTCCTTGTATTTTTCATTGATCCAATATGAATATATATATACAAAAGTCAATCTAACTTTCCTAATAGATTACAACTCTATAAGACAAGTTTCCTAATAGGTTACACGTCTATATGGAAAGTAGATATATGTTATAACACTCCCCCTCAATTTGGAGCATAGATATTAATCATGCAACTTGTTACATAGATAACTAACCCAGTCTACACTAAGGGCCTTTGTGAAGATATCACCCAATTGTTCTCCAGTCTTCACATATCCTGTAAAAATCAAGCCGAGTTGTATTTTCTCACAAACAAAATAATGATATCTGATATCTTGGTTGATGTGGAACCGCAGTTAGAAGCAATATAGAACCTAGTTGTCACACTAGAGTTTTGATGGGATTTGGTGTCGATGCCGACTTCCCGTGAGTTGATGAAGTCACGTGATACCGCGGTGTGTGTCGCTCTATATTTAGACTCATATTTAGATCGAAACGGCCTTTCTGTTTTTCTTTCTTGAGGCCATATTCCCTCCCGACAAACACACAGTACCCTAAAGTGAACCTCCTGTCTTTCTTAGATCTTGCTCAATCTGCATTAGAAAAGCACTCAATTCTATTATGCCCATGATTACTATAAAAAATACCATGTCCTAGGGCTCTTTTCAAGTAACATAGAATATGTTCAACAACTACCCAATAGTCGACCATTGGGCAGGCATATCTTGACTTACAACAACGGCGGAGTGGGTAATGCTCCGGGACAAGTTCTTGTAAGATGGGTTTAAGCTTCCCAGCTTCTCTTCTATATCTCTCGGGATGCTAAATGTTTCGCCTTCTCTAGTAAGGTGTGCGCACAAATATACGGGAAGCTGCGTGCTTTCTGCAACTTTTCAGTCTTAGACAATAGATCAGACAAATATTTCCTTTGAGATAAGAAGATTTCATGTTTATAACTAGCTTCAATGCGAGAGTATCTTAGCATCACTAAGTCTTTTATGCGAATTGGGCACCACAAGAAGTGCAGAGATGAGATACCTTTAGAGTTATTCCTAGTGATAACAATATCATCCACATACACTACTAACGAATGATGCAGGCTAGGGTTCGCATGAAGACGAGTTGTCGAGATTCTTTCTTCCAGAAGCATGCCAAATTCCTCAACAGCTTGACTGAATTTATCAAACCACGCACGGGAACTCTGTTTCAAACCATACAAAGACTTTTGAAGACGACAAACTTTTCCTATCTCCCCCTGAACAACAAACCCTAGAGGTTGCTCCATATATACCTCCTCCTGAAGGTCGCCATGAAAAAGACATTCTTAATATCAAGCTAGTGGAGACCCCAATTATAAGTGACAACCAAGGAAATAAAAAACCAAACAAATGTCATCTTAGAATCAAGAGATGTAATAAAGGAACAAGAGGAAGATGACAAACAGTTATAGGAAACAAACGAAGAGATTGGGTGAGCACTGCGGCATTTATCTTTCCACAGTATTCAGTCGTCATTCTATTGGATACGATGATGAAGCAATTGGTGTTAGACTAGAGGCTAAAGGGTTCTAGCGCCGAGAATATACATGAGTAATGAGAGGCTTAACAAGAACGAGGGCTTTGGAGTAGGAGCCGGTGAGGCAATAGTGTACACTAATAAATCATAATACTCCCCCTGACTAGTAACAGAAGAAGGAAGGGAAAGCGAGATGAATCTTAAAGAGATGTAACGTTAGTAGGCCCAGTAACGTCGAAGAGTGAAATGATAACACCTATACCCTTAGACTCAGTAACCAGGAAAATACCTTGATGACTTGGGATCGAGTTTAAACACATGCGGGCGAACATCGCGAACAAATCAAGTACACCCAGAATGCAGGGATCAGTAGGAAAGCAGTTTATGGGGAAGAGGGGTTTGAAACGGGTGACCAAGTGTGAGACAAAGAAGACATCCGATTAATCAAAAAACAAACTGTGGAAACAGCATCGACCCAAAAATGTTTGGGCACGTGCATTTGAAACAATAGAGCCTAAGCAGTTTCAAAAAGGTGTCGATTTTTTCTTTTAACAACTCCATTTTGAGGAGTACCAACACAAGATGTCTGATAAAGAATGTCATTCTAAAGCATGAATGACTGAAATTGTTCAGACAGATTTTCTTTGACATTATCACTTTTTAGATTATGAACAAAAATATGAAACTGAGTGTGAATTTCATAACAGAAGGCACGAAAGTGAGAAAATAACTCCAAACGGTTTTTCATGAAATATAACCAAAGTTGTTATAAATAATCATGAAACAAACAAATGCTTAGAATATCGAAGGCAGGTTAGGGCCATTTGGACATGGACTACATTTGAATGGACCAACTCAAAAGGAGTATAAGCTCCATTATTGACTCCAGGACGCAAATGCACATGATGAAGCTTAGCATATTGACACGGGTTACAGTTCAATGAGGATAGGCTAGAAAATTGAAGATGTAGCTTCTTTAATAAAGAGGGAGAAGGATGACCCAAGCGACAATGTAATTCGAATGGGATAACAACTCCAGAACAAGCAACAGACTTTGGCACCTCAGTTCAAGGATGTAGAGACCCCAAACTCACGTCCTCTACCAATAACCCGCTTGGTCGAAAGATCCTGAATCAGACAATAATCAGGAAAAAATGAGATACTCCAATTAAGTGTACGAGTAAGTTTACTCGCATAAATTAAATTAAAAGAGAATTCTGGTAAACTCAAAACAGAGGTCAAAGTGATTAGAGAAGTCAAATGAATTGTCCCTGACCCAAGGACACAAGTTGTTCACCCATCTGCAAGGATAATAGTAGAGTTAGAAGGGTGGGACTGAAACGTAGTAAATAAATTGGAATTACCTGTCACGTGGTCGGTGGCTCCAGAGTTAATGACCTATGTGGAGAAAGATGAAATAAAATATGTGTTGGTTTTACCTAACTCGACGAGTGTAGTGATAGAAGTAGATGCAAATTTAAGTGATTTCTGATAATGAACAAATTGAAATCTTTGATTTTATTCACCACAACTTCCCTACGATTCCGACCATCGTGTCACGGATTATGTCAATAATGACATGACTCCTCACGAGGGTTTTATTGTTAGTCATTGAAGCGATCCCCAGCTTCGAAACCATAGCCGTGAAAATCCGAAAAGTACCAGAAAATAGGATCTTGCAAAGAAAATAACCACCTTTCCACGAAAAAACACCACACCGGAATGGATTTTGGCTCCCAAAACCTTAAATCACCTCTTCATGTCACTAAATCTTGAAGAAATCAAGAAAAAATAAAGAAACCCAAGAAAACTTGCCGAACACAAAAGTCTTTGAAAACCATTGTTTCGGCGTCTATACAAGGTAGGTGGGTGGCTGGGGAGCTTGGTCGACGGCCGACAATGCTAGTGGAGGAATCTAGTCACGGCCGCCTCTTACTAGACCATAGGACTTGAATTAGATAAGTCCTTCAGAAAGGCAGCGCACCTTCCTAGGGGCGGTGTCGTCCCACCAGTTTCGCAAACTACGTGCTTCACTTTGACCTCTAGGGTTCTTCCGAAATTCCTTAAAAATTTATACTTTTTTTCTTGAAAATTCAAGCTCTGGGCTCTGATACCATGTAAAGAACAAGAAGGGAGAATTGGAGGAAAGAATTCCTTGTATTTTTCATTGATCCATTATGAATATATATATATACACAAAAGCCAATTTAATCTTCCTAATAGATTACAAATCTATAAAACAAGTTTCCTAATAGGTTACACCTCTATATGTAAAGTAGATATATGCTATAACACTTTAATATGTAAAGAGCATTGTGATTCAAGTCAACTATAAAGGAGTTAACATAATGGAATCGGAGGGGTCAAGAAAGAACTGGAGATTCAAATTATCACACAGGTACAAATCGCCTGAAACTAGATGGACACCGAGAAAAAAGATTATTTTGAGCAAGCTGAAATAATGATGCAAAGACATAAATGATAAGCCCAAAATATGAATTGCTTATTTCAGCTTTATTCGTAAAACATCATAGCAAATGATGAAATATCTACAGCTTAGACACCTAGAGACAAAGGCAAGAACATGAAGTGTAACTTTGAGACACATCTTCTAAGCCCATCTAATGTACTTCAGAATATAAATAGTGAAGCTTCTAGCAAATTGTGAAAGAATTACCTGAAAACCCCAAAAAAGCCACCGTTAACAACTCACTTTTCCTTACTATTCTTCCTATTAAGAAATAACCTCTTCATAAGGGACACAAGCTTAATGACAAGTAGGCAATTCTAAGGCAAAGTATAATATGAGAAATAATAGATACAAAACCAATCAAACATGGTATGCCCTTGAAATGATTCACCTTACATTCTTTTTTGTTTTCCCTATTAGATAGGATATCCACAAGGGACATGAGCTATATGAGATAAAGTAGGACAATAGTGGATGCAAAACAATCAAACATGTTACACTTTCAAAATATAAGCTATATATAAGAAACTATAAATAGAGAGAATAATTATCATAGAAAAAGAAACTTGAAATCAAGGAAGGCACAACATGTTCAGGACTACCCACCTCTAATCGGTTGGCCTTTATGTGCTCCCAAACACGCCTTATGGCCTCTTCTTGGAGCATCTCCCTTTCTCCAGTACCAAAAAACGTGGCAAGTGCTTCAGATATCCTCACACGAGATGAGCTGGCTTCACTACTTTCAGTTACAGACTCCACGACCACCTTCAACCGTTTAGCTTGACTGGATTCTCCTGCAAACAGAAACAAAAAACAAAAGCCTTAATCAAAGTTTCTATTCTTAGGACCAAACCATGCCATACATTGTAACCCATTAACGTACTTGAAGGTTCAAGTGGAATGATATGTTTAGCAAGCAACTTATTCATCTTGAACATATCCGTAGAATCTGTCTCAAACACCAAGCGAAGGGCATCATCACAAATTATCTTTCGCTTGTTACTAGGATCTTGGAGGTTGTTTTTCCTAATGTATGCCCAAAGCTGCTTCACAATCTGAACCAAGCAAGGTGGAGGCCAAAGGTTACTTCAAGATATTCTATAGCTACTTCACAAAACCTGATAAAGAGAAAGTTCTCTTGTACAAGAATAAGAACCTGGGTCCTTGGCATGGTTGGCTCGCCAACAACAGCTTGCAGTTCAGTTGAAACTCCACAGACTTTGTTTAGACCCCCCGAACCACCTCTTCTTTTGGCTGCAGCTGGAGCACTGCAATTAATTCATAATATATACACATCAAATTTTTACCCCTTTGTTAAAAAATCAAATGAAACCCGGTTGCAGATTTATACATAGAAAGAAAACACCAAATTGTAACGCATATAATGTTGTAGTGTGACGTGTGAATGTGACAAAATAGATATCTTCAGCTAAAAGAACGGACTTATTTAACATAAGGGGTTGGGTCATAAGGGGTTGGATCATAAGGGGTGCACCCCTGAGAAGAAGCAGCAAATTGACAATTATTTTAACATACGTATGAATCTTAGATATATAGGACCGCAGGCTCGAACTTGTATAAATGCTTGCTCCTTTGACAACGCTGTCAACGCTTTACAATTAAAATTACAACAGGAAACAAAAAAAAGGACAGTTCTTTCACTTTAAAATTAAAACTGTGGACACACCCCAGGAAAAAAACCTGAATCAACACTGTATTTTAAATTAGAACTAATACACGGGTGGGTTTTATTCAATATAAATATGCAATGAACTATTCATAATTTAGACATATCGCAGCTGAATTTTCAGATCAAGTATAAACATTCAAAAAAATAGCAAAACCGACAAAAATAAAAATAAAAGGGTGTAATGGGACCCAAAAAAAAAGGAAGAAACCAAAGAGATAATTTTCCCGATTCAAGACAAATTTCAAAGCAACCCATATGGATTTTGAACGACTAATACAGTTATGGGCTTGTGAAAACAAAAAATTCCACCCGAAACCCTAACTGCGAAACTAAAGAAACTTCAACAAAAAACGGTTCGTTTTACACAAAACATTAAATACGACCCTAACCCTGAGATTGGATCAAACAAACCCTAGAACCACCATTTCCCCCAAAAGAAACAAAACCATGTAACCAACCCAACACATTGGGTAAAAAAAAGGACCTTTCTTTGGGCGCTTGAGCGGTGACACCAGGTGCATTCTGCAGAAAGGCTTCACCTTTCGGCAGGGGATGGGGATGCGGCTGCCTCTGAGTCTGCGGCTGCGCCTGAGCCTGAGCATGAGCCTGAGCCTGCGCCTGCGCCTGAGCCTGAGCCTGAGCCTGAGCCTGAGCCTGAGCCTGAGCCTGAGCCTGAGCCTGAGCCTGCGCCTGAGCCGCCTGAGCCTGAGCCTGAGCCTGAGCCTGCGGCTGATGTTGCTGATGCTGCTGATGAGGGGGGTGGTGGTACAGGAAGTTGAGGTCTTCCGGCGGTGGTCTGTGGTGCTGAAGGGCAAAATGGGAAGGGATTGGAGGGTGGTGGGGACTGAGAAATTGGGGGTGTTGGTGGAGGGCAAAATGGTCTTTCGGGGGAATGGGTTGAGGATGAGGCCGGAGCAGGAGGCTGATCTGGTCTCTGATGAAGGCAGCCTTATGGGACAAGTCGAGCCCTAGTTTGGCCTCCAGCTGCTTAACGACGCCGTTTAAGGAGGTGAAAGAGTTGGGCTCAGACTGACGGAGCAGTGTCTCCACACCTTTCGCTATATCTTGATCCGACACCATAGCTTCACCTTCATATATTAACCGAAAAAACGGACTCTCCAACGGTTCTCTCTCCCTCTCTCTCTCTCTCTCTCTTTCTCTCTCACTCTCTCTCTCCACTGCACTCTCTCTTTCACCTCTCTTCTCTCTCACTCTTTATAATCCTGAAATGACGAAAACACCCCCACCATCGGTTTAAACTCGCTTTGGCTGTAAAGTACTGTATTACCCTCATCGATCGCCCGATGGGGGTGAAGAGGAGGAGGCCATTTGAGTAATTTCCAAAAAGTTACAGCTGGTATCTCTTTTTAAAAAATAAAGATAAAGATGACAGAAAAAAGAAAAAGGGGCGAACCGAAATGGAAACGGACCTATCTTTTTTGCGGCAGATTTAAAAGAGAGTCCAAATTACATTTATGCCCTCACTGGTGTCCCTTCTGGCCTCTGGGTTTTGCATCATGAGGATGGCGATGGCCTTTTCGTCAATTTGGAATGGATTAGTCTGGACCGTTGGTTGGTGATACAAGTGGGTTTGGTCAACAACTTGGAAGTGATGTCGTGTGACTGAGATGTGAGAAGTCGCTTGATCCAACGGCTGTGAGTGAAGTAGTTTAGAAAAAGCATGCCCCATGAGGTTTCGTGTATGTCCTCAACAATATTGCCTCTTTGCTTTGATTCACTTCATAATCACAACTCTTAATTAGCTAAGCTGAAAATGAATGATGGATTATTTTTTCTTAATTTATGTGGCGTTTGTTTTATTACTTAATACTGAATATAATCTTTTTTAGCTTAATATTAAATAATCTTATCTTGTTAAGTATTAAGTTGTTATTTTAACGTTAGTGGTAGTAGGAATAGCAATCAGGCTGATTATTTTGGGTTACCGCATCATACGTGGCAATGGAGACCGAGTTTGATTTAATTATGTCGAGGTTTTAGTGAGTTTGAGTTTATTTTAGAATCAGATATGAGTTCGGGCGGGTTTAGTATTACTCAACCACATCTCGTTATATTTAAAATTATTTTTATTATTTTATTTTATACTTTAGCTATAAATCATAATAATTATAATGTTTTTTAATAAATAATTTATAAAAAAATCATAATATTTTTTATTTTTTATGAAATATATTAATTTTAATATAATAAAATTAAAAAGACAAATATAAAAAATAAAAAAACAAAAAAAAAACAAAATCAAATATAAATGGAACAGTTTATTTTCACTATCATAAATTTTTTTTTTTTTTGGATTTAATTTTTAAATAGGACAAGTTCGAGAATTTAAAAACTAAACTAGATAGGTCGAGATGGGGCGCTCGTCCCAAGTATTTCGTTAATAAATGTAGTAGTGGTGTTCTTGGCTCTTTCCTTGTTGGGCAATAATGGAGTTTTTCTTATTTTGATGAAAAATGACTTTTTCTGAATAAAAAAAACCAAATATTTTCACTTTTTATATTCATAACTATTTTAAAAAATTTCAATAATAAGTCGTTAAAATTTTAAAAAACAAATAGTTTATCCTGCCCGAAAGCTAGCTTTCGATATTAAATTAACAACCAATATGTCTTCTTGTATTAAATCGTGAGGTTTGGCACCGATCAAGGGAAAATCAAGGAAGAGTCGAGTTTGAGTCTTTATGTGAATAATAAAATAATAGATGTAAAAAAAAATGAAATTAGAAAGTTCAAGGAATTTAAGAAAAATTAAAATTATTTTTTATTATACTTTAATTTCAAGATAATAAACTATTTTCTCTCGAACCCAAAAGCCTATGCCCTTAAGCCAACGAAGCTTGGCTCAGTCGTTAAGGGTTGGTTGGACAAAGGAAATAATCAGGTTTAAGTCTCCATATAAAAATAATACTACAACGTTATAATACCAATTGAATAAATTTAAAAAAAAAAAAGTTAAATTAAAAAGTTTTAGGAATTTTTAAAAATAAAATAAAATTATTTTTTTTATTACACTTTAATTTTAAGATAGTAAATGGTTCTAATATGACTCAAACCTAAATCCCCCTTCCTATGTCCTTATAGGCTTTATATCTATTTAAAACGTTAAGCGTTTTATGACTTGAGTTAGACATAATAGACCGATTAAAATTGTTATTTAGTTAAACTTTAATGTCAAATGCAATTTTTTATTGTGGAATTTTAGTATAAGTAATTATTAATTTATTATATATATACGGCCATTATAATGATTGAGCAAACATATATAATACACAAATACAAATATATAATAAAAGCAAATTTCTGTAAACAAAAAACAATTTAATAATATTATCAATATTCATATTTCAATATTTTATATGTGGATTGTAAAACATGTTGATTCGTAAACTAGTATTTTTTTTTTCATAGATTTTCAAAACGATAAAAGATAAGCATTTTAATATACAAATAAAAAAGTAGAAAAAATATCCAATTAACCATTTTTCGAAGCTAAATATTTTAATTAAAATGCAGTCAATTGTCCCCACTGAGTCGAACCCGAACCCGAACCCCTCACTTTCCTATATTTTACATTTTGAAAACGTGGAAAACTATCTAATTAACCATTTTTAATAACTATAAAAAATGATTTTGATAAATTAAAATATAATAATGTTATTATTAATTATATTTTTGAAAGTGAAAATACCTATGTAGAAAGACTTATGACTTGTTCTAAGAGCACAAAGAATAACATTTTTGTGTTCTTTAAAGTTACTCACTATTTTACAAATTTGGTGTTTTATTTGTTTTTCATAACAATATAGACATGGAACCAATGATGACATGGTCTTCTTGTTTAAAAAAAACTATTTTGCTTTTTATTATTGAGTTTTAGGCGTAAATAACTTATTTTAAAAAAATTATAAATATAGGTAGAAAATAAAATAATATCCAAACTAATACGTTTGGAAATAATATTAATATACATACTCCAGTAATAAGGTTATGAAATTTGACAACACGTGAACACGACAGATCGATATGGTTTTGTGGGTTTTGAGTTGGAATATAATCATTTGTAATTAAGTATTAAGTGTTGGCCGTCTAACCTTCGTTTAATAAATGAGTCGTATTTGTGTTGATCTGCTGCTTGAGTGATTTAATTATTATATTAATTAGTTAATCATTTAATAAATTATTTATATTAAATATGGATTATTAATTATAATTCATATTAATTTAAATAATAAAAATTAATAAACATGTTAAAATTTAATATGTTATGTGTTAAATATGTGGATGATTAATTATAATTATTACATTATTTTAAATAATCAAATTAGTGTGTCGTGTTGTGGCGTGTGAATAATAAAATGGAGTTGAGTTTGGATTGCTTGAATGTTAGTGCGTTTGTGTCGTGTTGGGTTGGATGCGAATATTGTGCGATCAGATGCGTTGTATGTATGAAGCATGGCCGTGCGCGTAAATTGTCACCTAACAATGCCATAATCATTAACTAACATTATTAAATATTGTTTTTATGTTTATATATATATATATATATATATATATATATATATATATATATATATATATATATATATATATTTGTATTAGTTTAGAAGAAGACTCGTTATTTCAGTGGCTCCAAGCCTCCAACAAGGCATGGTCAATAATGCCACGTAGTTTGACACAAAATCAAGGCCAGATATATGCGCCCTTGAAGGAGAGGGAGAAGAGAAAATGGCGAAGCTTCTTACCCTACGCCCTCCAATCACAGCCGTTCCATCTGTGCCGTCCAGTCGCTCTGATTCAGCTGTTTCATCGTGTTGCCTTAAAACCCTAAATCCCCAGTGGTCTCATCTGCAGCAGAAGCTCAAGTGCAATGGCAGATTTTCTTGCCTTTTCTCAAACAATCGCAGACAGGTATCCATGTTTATTTATTCTTTTTCATTTCCGACTTTCTTTTTATTTTGTTGGTTTCTGTACGTCTGTGTTCTTTCTGGGCATTGGTTTTTGTTGCTTTAGGGTGGAGAATTTCGAGGTTGTTCTTGTTTGTTAGGAATCGATGAATTTTCTATAAAACCCTTTATGCCAATTCGTAGTTCTTTCGAAGAAAAGCAAGTTTCTTTTTCCTTTTTTGGGTTCAATGAGTTCGCATCGATTTATTGATTTTCCTTGTGCTGAAATTGTGGTTATGGTTTATGATCAATAACCCAGTTGGGGATTTCAGTATTTCACAGGGAGTCGAGAGAATAGCTGAATTAAACTTATGTTGTTGAGAATTGGGTGGTTAGTTGTTTGGCTAACAGGAACAACTCCAAAGCATTTACCATATGTGACACTGGAAGATTTGCATATCTGAATTCAGGGAAGCCACCAAAAAGTTGATAAATGAAGTATAGGTTCCTTGAGTGGGAGATAATGTATTTAGAAGCAGATAATTTCATGTACAATCTTTAACTATAGTGTACTAGAGAGAAAGTGTGAAGAAACAGATTTTGAGAATGTAGTCTTTTTTTTTTTCTTTGAAAGCCCAAACAAAAGAGTATAAATGAAAAGGAGGTGTTGGATGAGCATCCTAAATTATACACAATGTATATTTTGGTTACCAAAAGGCAAAATCAAAAGGAAAGAGGGTTACAGAAGACAACACCTGCCCTCACCAGGAACTCAACCAATTAAACTTGCAGGAGATTTGCATATTCGATTTTGGGGAAGTAAGGTTTTGAAGCGGCATCCGCACGTTCCTGTTAATTGAACTGAAGGTTCCTTCAATGGGGATATGATATTTAGCCGCTATTATTTTCATGTACAATGAAACCAATTCGTGCCATAGAGAGCAAAAAGTGACTTGAACAGAACTCTCCTCTTTACAAAATGAACAAGAATGTAGATCGAATGGATTTTTCTTTGTTGTGGAAAAGGAAACTTCTGTTTGCTAAAAAGTTCATATCCCTCATTTGAAGTTGATCCAAAGTTAAAACCTTCCCCATGTTGTCTCTCATGCGAAAAAAAGCTCATCTTAGGTGGCCGCAGGAGCTCCAAATGATGCTCTTCTGTAAGGAGATTGACCCTTCCTTCTGAATAATAGAGGGTTTTGACATAAAGCTTTTCACTCTTTGAGAATGTGGTCATTTCCTTAAATATTTTGAATAATGAATGGAATTTAACTGGACTGAGAAAGACCTATTTAATGATAAGTTTTATGTGTTAGGTGATCTTGGCCCTTCTCAATCCCAAAAGCTAGCTCATGAGATGAGGTTTTTCCCTCACACTTATAAACTTATCAACAACCCCTTCCACAACCGATGTGGGATAACCCAACATTATGTTCATTAAGTTTTAAAACTTTTCAAGTGTTGTACATAGAGGTATTATTGAGACCTGGTGGTGAACCGGATGGCGTTGGAATAGGGATAGAGTTTAACCACAATGCCACATGGAAAAGAGGAATCAAAGCATCCACAAGAGTGGGTTTTCCGTAATCCCATTTCTGATAAGTAACTCGAATGCAATAAGGAAATGGAAATGGAATTAATATCTCATTCTCATTTCCTATTCCAGTTTTTCCAATCTTTCCCTAAATAATATGTTTGAGATCCTTCCCCAAGGATTGTCCTGTTTAAGAGATGTGGATCAGGGGTGTGCGTAGAAAAGGTTTAATGAGGGATAATAGAGCGAAAGGACAGGAAAAGTATCTCCTTTTGCTGGTGAATAGTAATGCAATACTTTTACCATTGAGCCAAGGAAGAAGGGTGAGGGCTTATAACAATATATGATGTTTGGTAGAAATGAATGGTGAAGAATTTGCATAGCTAAGTCTAAGTAGTGGGATTATGCTTACTGAAGTTTTGTTGTAGACATACAGGGGGGAAATTGAGAGGCTCTGCTGAAAGATCTTGTTTATGTTTGTCATTTGCCTTCCATTCTATCGGGGTATGTTCCTAATGTGTGATGTTCTTTATATATATATATGTATAGATGGTTGGATAGTTTATTCACTTAATCCATACGAGGAGGGAGGGAGAAAGAAGAGAAGGTAAAAAAGAGACTTGTGATTAATTGGTGTCAGTAGGATGAAAAATGTTAAGTTTGATACAAAGGTTTATGTTTCTTGTTAATCCATATATTTTTTGCCTCTGGCTGCAGGAAGAAGCAAGGAAAGCACTAGAAAGTGCACTTGGTGGAAAGAAAGATGAATTTGAAAAATGGAACAAAGAAATTAAGAAGAGAGAGGAGGGGGGCGGAGGAGGCGAGGCTGGTGGAGGAGGTTGGTTTGGACGGGGTGGGCGTTTTGGTTGGTCCAATGATGATCATTTCTGGCAAGAAGCACAACAAGCAATCCTTGCCATCTTGGGTATCATTATCATGGTAAGCATTTTCCATTTTCCATTTTCCATTTCTTAGCTTGTTTGTGGGTTCTCTTGTGGATAATTCTATTCTCTCCCAATTGGGCAACAGTATCTCATAGTCGCAAAAGGCGAAGTCTTGCTTGCCGTCGTCTTCAATCCATTGCTGTTCGCTTTGCGAGGTACAAGAAATGCGCTCAACTTCTTAATCTCACTGGTACGGCAGAAGATATCACCAGCTACTCATGCAGGGCTGGATAATTTGCCAAAAATGGAAGTCTATACTCCTGTCTCTGCCAAAGAAAGCGTAGTAAGAAAATGGGGAGGGGAATAATGATTTGTTATCATTTGCAGCAATTTTTGTAGTTGAATGATGAAGTTGTAGAACACTCTCATTTCCTTTCTTATGTTTTTATCTGGGAGGGAATTGCCTGCCTTAAGATGGGTTCAACCCAATTACTTGAATATGAGATGTGATGGAGTGTTTTTGATCCTGTGTAAACTGAAATAACTAAAATTTTGATGTTTAATTATTTGAATCAATTCAATATGTATTATATCACAGCTGAGTGACATAATATTTTATATGATGGGTATGGGAATGTGGGTAGTTGTGGATATCCCAGCTTGCTCTCATGCTAAGCAGGTACCATCAAGGAACAAAATTTTGATTTTTTTAGTCGAAATATCGGTTATCGGCGGGCCCCGAAACGAAATTGCCAACCGATAATTGGTTGGCCAAAAAATCGGAGAAAAATCAGAAAAATCGCCAAAATAGCGACGAAATATCGGAAATTCCTTATATTTTGGCGAAATTTCGAGACTTTATCTCACGTGCGCATGTGTTGAAATTTTTGAAAAAATATCGGTAAATATCAGTAAAATATCAGTGAAATATCTGTAAATATCGATAAAATATCGGTAATTCTTATTTATTCACGAAAAATTATAATCTTTTTAAATCGTACCATTTCTTCTGATTTCATCAATGCAGCATCCAAGGTTTCATTTAACTCTTAAATTATTTTTTCTTTATGATTTATCTCAATATTTTGAAGAATCGGTCTTCATTTTGGTTTTAAATTATTATTGTAATGTAATTTCTCGATAAATTATAATGAATATTGTTTTTAATAAATGTATATTTGCTTATTTATGTTTTTATAGTTGATAAAGTATTTTCGCGAATTTGAGAATCTTTTATTAATTTTCGCTTCTGGAGTATTTTTTGTCAAATATCCACGATATTTACCGATATATCCGTAGAAATCCAAATGCAGATGCCATAAAGTAATTATCGATATTTTGTTCGCCCAGTGCAATAAACTTGTTTCCAAATCAACAAAAAAAAAACCTTATAAATATGAAATTAAGGCTATCTTAGATTATGCCAATAAGATTTAGCTTAGGTGGTTAAAAGCTTTCAGGACAAATTTAGCTAGTTCTCTATTGATATTATAAAGACCCACGTATAATGATATCATAGCCCTAGGTTCATATAGAATAAAACGAAGTAATCATATAATAATAAGATAATAATGATGAAATTTCTTTTATTTAAATAAATAGGAATAACAACATTCAAATATATTATTTTATTTTAAAAATAATATAATAATAAATTATCAAGGATTTTAGATGATATTGAAGTTTATGATTTAGAATAATTTGATACAGAATATTGGTTTAGTGATAAATAACAAGAGTTATGCAAAAAAAGTTTGTTATAACATATAATCTAACTGAAAAACAAAAGATAGAATAATTTAAGACTGAAATCGCAAAAACAATTATAAATCTAATAGGAAATTATATTCAATATCGTATGGAAGAATTATGTGATTGTGAAGAATTTGATAATATGATTAGATTATTAACTAATATAAACGTTTTCTTAGAATCTTTAGGATAAGACCAAAACCAAAAATGATATAAAATATAAATTAGATAAAAAGTAAATGAATAGTAAAAGAATATTGAATAGTATTTACAAAAGTTAAAAAGTTGGATAAAAGGTACAAATTTAAAAGTTTTACAAAACGTGTTTGAAGAAAATTTAAAAAACTATAACAAGTAAAACAATAATCTTGATAGAGAAATCCAACTTAAAATCGATACTTGTAATAGTAAGATAGTCAAATAGTAAATTCTAAGTCAAATAAAAACTTTATATCTAGAAAATAACGAAAATTCTTAAACAGGATATAACACATGAATTTTTGTATTAAGGTCTTATAAATCATGAAAATAATAGGAGAAAAAGATAATTATGATCTAAATGACATAGTGTTAATAGAATCTTTAACTTATTACAAATTATAATTTTTAACAAATGATTGGATATTAAAAACATTGTATATCTCTAAGTCTCAAATATCTTTACAATAATCAATGATAATTATATAGCTAAATGTCCCTCAGGAAATGAAATAATAGATATTAATAAAAGTCAAGATATAAAATTTATGAACAAAAATATATTTGATGGTTATAACTTTAGATTAAAATTTGGTAAATAATAGCATTGATAGTAATATTCAAAGAAAGCTTATAATCGGGAAGATGATCAAGAGTGGAAATATTTTATAGTAATGCAGAAATAAAATAGAAAGTCGAAACGTAAACCAGATCTAAAAATGAGTGAAATGACAATAAAAACATTTGTACAAAAATCAATACACAAATATTTAGAAAAAAAAAATTTATATAAAGACTTTACCCTTTATAGAACTTACAGATATAATAATACCTGATATAATAGAAAATTACAATGAATATTTACCCTTTAGGGTTAATTTTGATCCATAAACAACAAGAAAATTAATAGAAAAATTAAAATTTTGTAGAAACATCCAATAATAATTAAAAACCTAATGCAAAGAGAAATAAGAAATTTATATCCAAAAGATAAAATAAAAATAAAAGAATACAGGACTATGGAAATAATGGAAAAAAATTTGTGAGAAAGTAGTTGCAAAACCAAATAACATAGAATCTAGAAAAATGTAAATGATGATTGAAATATTGAAATTTATAAAAAAATGAGATAATAAATTAGAAATAGACAAATTATAAAATATAATGAAATAAATATAGAAATATAGCAAAAATATTATTAGTATAGGGAAATATCCAAATTATGTTAGAGGAACAACTGGAAAAATAGTATAACAAATAATATTTAGAAAATATCAATAAAAAGAGAAGATAGAGAAAAATGAAGCCTAGATGAAAAATTATTAAAACAATACTTAGAATTAGAAAAGAAAAAATAAATAAAAGAATGAAAACAAATAATAGAAGAAGATACTGTAAAAGAATGAGTCAAATAAGTAATAGTGAAATACAGGATATAATGATATAAATACAATAATAAATTTAAATGAAACAAAAGATGTGGATCTTATAGGACATGTAGGAGGACCTAGTAAAATAAAAGAAGAACACCCAAATATATTTGAAAAATAATACAGAATACCTAACTATGAACCAAGAGAAACAAAAATTGAACAATTAGGAAATACAGGTATATACCTAGATATAGATTGTCAAAAAGATATTAAAACAATGTTAAATAAATTGTCTCAAGTAATAACATTATATTTTATGGCGAAGACAAATTGGGATAATAATGCCATTTGAATAATGATAAGGCGATATGAGACGTGTTAGAAAATGGTGGGAATGATTAGCAGTCCCTACTTTCAATGTAATTACAAATTACACTACTATACCCTTTGAAAGTAGCATATTTGAAGGTGTAGATACTTGTATTAGATATATAGTAAATGAATTTTTAGGATAATTATGGATGATAGATAGTATAGAACAAAGAATAAAATACATAAGAGAAGCTAGGAGTAAGTTATCAGATTCTGAATTTGTAAAATGGCTTATTATGAATATACATATGAATTTAGAAATGGTATTTGTTAAAACGATGAAGTAATATGAATATGACAATCTTAGCGAATACATACTATGAAATTTAGAAAATTAAGTAATTATTTCCAAAGAATGAAAAATAAGAGCAGAGAAGATCTCGATACTCTAGGAATTCGAATATAATTTTAAATAAAGGTCGCAGTGCACCCAAGGTATATTATAAAAGGTGCAAGAAATGGTAGAAAATATATTATGTGATAAGATAGATAACATCCCATGAAAATAAGGGTGTAAGGAGTATAAGAAAATAAACAATAAAAAAAACTTATAAAATATAAAATATTTAGAAAATAATGGAGAAAACCATTTAAAAAATGTTACAAGAAAATATTTAATTATAAAAGAAGAAATGTTACGCAAAATACATCAAAAGACACAAACAAATGCAAATGTTGGAAATGTGGAGAATTATGACATTATAGTAATGAATGTCAAAAGGAGAAAAAGACATTTATCTTATGGAGAGAAAATAAAGAAAATGATTTAGAAATTATACTAAGTTTTGATAGTTAAATAAGTAGTGTTTTTAGTGAAAATGAAAAGTTCATAGTGATCTGAGAATGGTAAAGGGATAATTAAGGAGAGATGGCGTTTAAATTTGAGTTATTAATCTTAAGAGAATATCAATAAGGATATAAAATGAAAAACACTTTTGATAATAGAAAATTATAGAAAATCTAGAATCTCAGTTTTGATCTAAAAGCCTCGAGATAAAATATACAATCCATGAATACCAAAAGATAAAAAGAAGTATAACAATCAACAAAGCTAAAGGAGACATAAAGCTTAATTTATTGATAAAAGATACTATAAATGAAACATTAAGCAAAATAAAAAATGAAAAAGTAAGAGAAAATATAAAATATGTATACTTAGCAGGAGTACAGATAATAATAAAATCATTATTCCTTGAAAATCTAAATACATCAATAGTTCTAAGTTTACATGATAAAAGATTAATACAAACACATGAAAGCTACATATGAAGTATCCAAGGAAATTTAGTGTATACGAAGTTAATGTTCACATATTACCTAAAATATAACATTAATTTATGAGATAAAGATTTTGATAACATTCTCTATTATGCTTTTAGTTCTTAATTCAGCGATTTATGAGAAAGAGTGTGAATCTTATTGATGATAAATCTTTGCAGCCACTCATCAGACTCTATTGTAAAAAGAGTTATCTGGATGAATTATTATAAAATTAGTGATGAATGTAGAGAAATTACCGAGATAATAGAACCTCAAAAATTGGATAGGATAGAAATTCCAACAAATTACATTTTAAGTATTGAAGATGAAATTCCTGAAGAATATTGTATACAAAGAATTGATTTACCCGTATTTAGAGGAAATTTCTTAATAGGAAATAATAGCATAAATAATACAAGGAAATGGAGTTTTCCAAATAATAAGGGAAGATGTACATTCATATTTTCTAATAAAAGGAAATTATTAAAACGAGGAAAAAGAAGTTGAAGAAACAAAAATTTAATGAATAATTTTGATTTTGACTTCATATCTAGGGTGATAAATGTGAAATAATAGGAAGTATAACAAACCCTTATGTTTATAAAATTATGATGGTCAAACATTATAATGTAATTTAAATAAATACCTGTAATTACAAGAAATAACCTTTTGGTGGATTGCTATAAAGATAATAACATAATGCAAGAAATGAACACTATGATGATATATTCTAAGGAAATAGTTAGTGAAGACATGTATTTTCTTATAAAGACAAAAAATTAAATAGAGTACATTCCCTATTTATGTTACTTTATAATGGTAAATATTCTAGAAACTAAGTTATATACATGTAGTTTAGTAGATACAAGATCAGAAATAACAATATTTAAAAGCTTTTTATTAAAATAATGGAAAAAAAACTCAAATCTCTATAAAATGTGTAACTGGAAATAAAGAAGATATTACAAAAAAAATTAAAAAAGTGGAAATAATGATCCATAATAAAATAATAAAAATAGGAAAAGTCTATCAATATGACAATATAGAATGTGATATTATATTAGAAAATGACTTTTTACAACAATTCTCAATATATCAATCAACAATTTATACTATAATATTTAAAACACCTTGTAACCACTAGATAAAAATACCTAGAATATTAAAGCCTTTTAGGATGAATTATGATAAAAAAGACAGAAAATGGAGAATAGAAAAAATAAATACATCTATTACTTATAAAGTAACATTTCATGACACATGTAAGAAATTGAAAGAAAATTTTAGTGATAACCCTTTAAAATATTGGGAAAAAACAAAAATCTACTATAAATTAGAAATGATAGATCTTGATAAGGTCATTAGGTAGGCCGTGATATATTCACAAAAGATATGAATTTTAAATACAAATTGTGGTGTCACAAATGAATTTAATAAGATAAAGCAAAGCCCACATAGTAGCCTTGCTTTCATGGTAAGAAAACATAGTGAGATAAAAAGAGGAAAAGCAAGAATGATGATAAATTATAAGGAAGTAAATAAGAATACTAAATATGACAGATATTATATCCCAAATAAGGAAATATTAATAAATTTGGTAAAAAGAAAAATTTTTTACAACAAATTTGATTGCAAATCAGGATTTTGGCAAATAAAAATGGATAATAACAGTATACCTATTACAACTTTTAGTACACCTGTAGGTCAATATGAATTGAAGGTAATGCCTTTTGAATTAAAAAATGCTGCTTAAGTTTCCAGATAAAAATTGATGAAATATTATATGATTATTCATCTTTTATAATAGTATACATTGATGATATGTTAATCTGCTCCGATAATGAGAAAGATCGCGAAAAACGTTTAAAATATTTTTCATGCGCGCTCTACCTTAAAAGAACATGGTATAGTTTTTCGAGAAAAAAAAGTTAAAATCAAGAAAAAAGAATTATAAAATTTATATGAATGATAATGGAATTTAAACCATAAAATTACAATCACATATAATTAGAAAAAATAAAGATTTCTGATGAATTAGAACTAAAGAAATGATACATAAATTTTTAGGATGTTAAATTATCTTATTTCATAAAAGACTTAAGTGAAAGACATTATAAAGTTGTTAACAAAGAAAAATCAAACAGGAGAGTGAAAAACATACCATGATAGTCAAAAGATTAAAAGACATATGTTCAGATTTACCTAAATTAAAATTGTCAAATGAAAATGACAATTTAATACTACAAACAAATGCTTTGGATAAGTATTAGGCAGCAATTTTGAAAACAGATTTTGGAGAAATACGTCTTTATACAAGTGAAACCTTTAATAATAATCAGATTAATTATGATATTAATGAAAAAGAGTTACTTGCAATAATAAAATGAATTAATAAATTTGAGGTATTCTTATTACCTAAATTCTTTATCATAGAAACTGATAATACTCAAGTTGCAGAATTTATAAAAAATAACATAGGAAAATGAGTACAAGCTAGAAAATTGTCTATATGGCAAACTCTTCTTAGTTATTATAATTTTAAGATTGTACGTATAAAAGGTACTGACAATTTTCTTGCAAACTTTTTGAGCAGGAATGTCGAATAACATCCAGGAATTGTGTGATATCACCATCGATATGGCTGAAGGAATGCATATGGTCTCAGAAAATTATAATGTTCTCATTTCAATTGAAGAAAAAGTAATAAATTTACAAAAATATATTAATGATATAAGGTCATCATTATATTTATGAAATATGAAAAAGTTTTGAAAGGTTATGATAAATGATAATGAGGACATATGATGTTTCCTCAGTCACCTTAGAGACTAAAAATATTAATAAGGTAGACTTGGATATCATAGTCTAATTTGGGAAAAAGCTGACAACCAACCGATTATTGTCTTGTTGGATAGAGATACATCCTTTTCTAAGGGCAAAAATATTTCAAAAGGTATGTAGGAAATGTTTATCATTAAAAAGGATAAAAACCTAAAAGATAACGCGTCTTACAAAAGACAAACATCTCTCAAGTAGAGATAACGGTCCATAGGATGACTATATACAAGGAGAAAGAATTAGATGATATCCTCTATTTTTTTAGAGGAAAACATAAAATATTTATGCCAGCCTTTATCATTTATCTTGTATGACATGGAAATAAAGTATTTAACTTTCTTCGAATTTATCCATAAGTAACCTATTAATGGTAATAGGTATTCTGGGGCCTCCTCTTGAGTCGTTATACAGAATATGTCGTAAGCGATCATTTATTTGTTCAAGATGCTATGGATTTCGGTTTTGTTGACCGAATCTATTTAAGCCCCAATTGTGATGAAATACTTAATGACACCCTCATAATCCAATTATGTAACATGACAAGTCATCAAAGTTTCTACATAAAATTCTTTACCATTAGTCCATAATATAATGAAGACTAGTGGAATATGCATCAAAGCTTATCATCTCATCACGATAAATAGTAGTGAAGAATCAAGACTTCAAATAAATTATTATAAACCCAAAAAACATGGATATTATAACTAGGGAACAAAATTTATGAAATTTCGGCCGAAATATCGGTGGAGATCGATAAGATATCTCCACCGAAATTTTGATTATACTGATTTTTTCCCAAACTTTCCGATTTTTCCTTGGCTCCAAAAATCTGAAAAAAAATGCTTTTGAAAGGTTTCAAACCCACATTTTGAGGAAATGTACGGAGTGGCGTACTCTGTGTGAGTCGATTCTGAACATTATATATAGTCTGAGCTTTTTATATTCTCTTGTATTATTTATTTGTTCGCAATCCTTTATAATATTTTATTTTATTTTTTATTTTACATTATAACTTATAATATTTTAAATCAAAATATTAATTTGAAAAGGAAAAGAAATAAAATAATATAATTTAAAATTTTAAAGATTATAATATATAATATTTTGAATATCCTCATTATCTACATAATATTTATAATAATAAAAAACAAATAAATAATATATCTTTAACGTAATAATATAAAATAATATATTAAATATAACATATTTAATTTAATAATTACTAATCAATTTGATTTTAATCTAAGCAATTAAGATATAAATCGTTTAAATAATCATATAATTAAAATATGAAAATTTTTAATCGAACCGATATTTTTGTAAAAATATCCACCGATATTTTACCGATATTTCCAATATTTCCGTAAAATCCAATTACCGATATATCTGTGTTTACCGATATTTTGATCCTTGATTATAACAGACAATGGACAAAGACAAGGAGAACATTAAGAATAAAGGCAGTGCTTGGAAGAATAACAGATTTGAGAAAAAAGAATTACTTAGTCCACTGTGCAACAAACAACTGGATGATAGTCCTAGGCAATAAAAACCAGAGGATAAAGAATGATAATAGAAAAAATCAATGAAATTTGGACTGACTATTCTTACCCGGTAATCCGGATGACAAAAATGAAGCCCTGAGTTCATGAAAAGGCAAAAAAATGATAATGAAGGCTGGATAAGTATTTGGAAGAAAATGTAATCTCAGCTTTCCAAATGGCTTAATGAGGACATGTAAATCTTATAAATGTAAATGGCAATTTAAGGTAGTCTGCTTGATAAATGTCAACCACTACAATTGTATTCTACTCTTCGAAGATATATCTCTCAGAGACAGTTGGAGGATAATAATAAAAAAAGAAGATAACTATAACAAAATGTGATGAAAACCATCAAGAAAATGTCCACTTTTTCAAAAAATAGATGACAAATGAAAAGACAAAATAGAAGAATAGGATTGCACGTTTCAAAGAAGACATAAGATAAGAAGAACAACTGTATGACTAAAAACAAAAGCAGAATGACACGTTTTTGAACAATATAAGAAGGAATCCAATAACAGTAGAAAATTCCTTTATAAATTGAGAATGTTTCTCAGTTAAAAGGGCATAAGAAAAAACCCATATCTATCTTTGTATCTATATCTTGTAATAAAGTTCTAAGTTTTCCTTAGAGAAGCTTATATGTAAAATAAGAGAGTGTTTTTATGAAATGAAAGTTAGAAGTTTCCCTAGATACTTTTTCTATGTGTCAATCTATATAGTGATTGTCTTTGATACTGACTTGTCAATCTGAAGTGAATGAAAGGGCTTTGGGAAATAAGTTCTTGTCGGTAAAATGTAAGAAAGTCATTTGGTTACTTCACATTATAATAGGCAATTGAGGAGAATGTGTTAACTAATACTATTTAAACTCTTATTTACATATAAGTATTATCTAGTCCGATAAATTTCATATTTTTTTTTGAGTTATTTGTATTGTTACGTTGGTTACCCCTTTATTAATATTATAGAGCTTCATACATCAAAACCCTAGGTTAAGATAAAATAAAACAAAGTTATCATATAATAATAAGATGAAATAGATGTGAATGAAAAAAAGAAAAAAAAGAAGCTATCTTAGATTAGTCTTACAGTTGGGTAGTCATTTCAAACTCTTAGGCTATTGCATGTCATTTTCTACTTTCTACTTACAGGTGGTGACAGTTAATTGAATTTTAGTTGGGAAGTCATTTCAAACTTAAGATCTTTGTATTCAATAAGATCAGGAAGTTGGAATTGAATAAATTCATCTCCTATGGTTCCCAAAGTCTTCACACCCATAATGTTTGCAAAGACCCCCACAGCAGATTCATTTACCAGAATGGACTTTTTAGCATTTCACCTAACCTCGGATAGAGTCAAACCCCATAGTCATTTGTATTGCTTCTCTTTAACTATGCCATCATGGCTTATGCCTGCTCTCACGAGTCATGTCTCAAAATAATCTTTAAAAAAAAAAATATTCTCAAAATAATTATTGTATCATAATAATATACAAATTAGTATCTTTTATCGCATCATCGAATTCGTAGTCAATTATAATTTTAGACTTAAAATTAAAATTATGATTAATAATTATGATTTAAAAATTTTTAACTTTTTGAAATCATAGTCATCAATCACGATTTTAACGTAATTAATGTCTATGATTTTAAATTTTTAAAAAAATTTAGTTTTGGTTATGCGGCTACGGCTACGATTTTAAAAAATGAATTATTTTGAAATTTTTTTTTCTTAAAAGATTATTATGGGACATCACTCCATTATCTGGAAAACAAGGTGAGCTGAACATGGGATTGTACACTGAAAGTCAGTGCTTTTTGTTTGGTTTCTTGATACTGAAATGAATGTCCTAAAGGGATGTTTTACTGTACTGTCTCCAGTTATCTGAAAGTTGTCTGGAGAATGAGATGCAAACATCCAGAAAATGAATAATGCATGGCTGCACTAAAACTGGCACACATTTCCATACTACATAGTCTTTGGTAGAGTTGGGGCAACTATGATTTAAAATTAAAAAAAAAATCTTAGTTTTAAAAATATTTTTAGTTTTTCATAAGGTGCTTTTAGGTTTTTTTCTATCATTTTTTTAACAATAATTTGAATTATTGGGACACTTGCATCAGTAAAAAAATAATAACAAAAAAGGAAAAAAAATACTATGCGTTTTTTGTTCCTGTTTTTTGAAAATGTTCTTGAAAATACAAAGAATTCTAAAATGATGTTCTTTGAAAACTTTTATTTGTTCTTTAAAATAATTCTTTTTTATATTTTTTTTTAAAAAAAAACTGCAAGTCAAACATGTTTTCATTAATTTTCTTTTGTTCTCCTTGTTTTTTAAAAACAAAAAACAGTTTTCAAAAATAATAAACAAACAGGTCCTATGCTTATCATCCTTTAATCACTTGCAATTTTTTTTAATGAAAATATTGATATTTAAAAAGCTTCTTAAATACTAAAGAAGATGTGGACATTTTCTTAAATCTGAGTCATAAATATCAAAAAATACTTTTTTGAAACATATTATACTTAAATGTGAATTGTAATATGTTGGCCTTCTTGTTGCAAACACAAACACAGTGAGCAAAATAGTTATCTTTTCCTTCCATCATTCAATGCAGAAGTATGAAGTCCTTCCAAACAGGTATATCAAAAATATATATTTGTATTTATTTTTTTCTAAAAGTGTAAAAAAAAAAAATTCAAAATCACTGATAAGATATCAAATTTCAATTTCCCTCCTCTGAAAAGGAAAACTGTGGGGACTTACCAAAGATGGAAAGGGAGAGGGAAGGGATAAATTATACAATTTTATTAATGCTAAATGAATGGTTTTTTCGAAGAGAAATCAAGATTTAATATTCATACTCGTGCTGGGCATTTCCACTTGTATAAAAAAAATCAATTCATTCACAGAAATACGTGCCATAAAGAATTGGACCCATCAGCAGGTTTTCCATTTAAATAATGGAAATTGATGATCATCCAACAACCAGTGACCTCTTATTGCCAAATTTTTTTCAATTTTTGAAGGGTGTAATTGGGATTTGAAAATCAAGCAAAATGAGCATTTCAACGGTTGAAAATATGGGAAATGGGGGGCTGGGTGATGGAGGAGATGGGAAATGGTCAAAGGGTATCTTTCATCCACCCAATCCAAGGCTGTATCATGTGTTGAAGACCTCCCAATTCGTGGTCCTTTTGAGGAAAGTGGCCTTCACGATCTCTTCACCTCTCTCTCTCTGTTTCTCCTCTTTTATTTTCATGGGATGGGAAGTTCGGATCACCACATGACCATTTCCATGATTGTTTTAAGCTTTTCCTAAACAAACCCATCTCTCTCTCTCTCTCTCTCTTTCTTTCCCTGGGTGCCTTGGCTTTTCTTCTTAGAAGGGTTATCTTGTTGCTTTTCTTCTTGATTCTTTGACCATAGTTTAGTGTTTTTTTTTCTCCTCGTGTTTTCCCATTGTTCTTGTCTTCATTAGGGGAAAGAGAGATTCTTCCTTCTGGATCTTTTTTTTTTTAACTTTTCCTTTTTGGGGTTGAGAAGTCTAGTCCTTTTTTCCATCTGGGTTTTTGCTGTTTGATTTGTGGTTGATGTCTCTGGCCGTTGGGGTGGTTTCCAATTCCAAAATCATGGGAGAAAACACTGATGTTTCAGAGACTAAAAGCACAGCCAAGACTCCTACAGATGATGGAACTGAGGACGAGGCAGAGGAGTACGAGGATGGGAAGATAGAGTTGGGTCCTCAGTGTTCTCTCAAAGAACAGCTTGAGAAGGATAAGGTTTGTTTTTTCTTACTTTTTTGTTGATTCAGCTTATTTTAGTCCTTTGACATTTGTTTATTTTTTCATTGTTTTGAGGATTTAGGATGATGAGAGCTTGAGGAGGGTCGGGAGGGCAGCTTCTTGGCAGTGTGGATTTGAATTCTGTTGGAGGTAATGTTCTTTCTTCACCATTTTTCCCTTGAAGTCTGTTTGGTCGCCGAGAAAACAGAGACAAATAAGTAAAATATGTGATCTTTCAACTACCATTTTGACCCTTTTTTCCTCCTAATTCCTGTGCTATCATATTTTCCACATTGTTCTGCCAAGACTCAGAAGAAGGAAGGCTGGAAGATAGCAGAGGGATGAATTTGGAACATCCTTTGGGACAGAAAGTTTGAATTTTGACATATTTTGAAATATATGTTGATGCTGTCTGCTGTTGTGGACTGTTTTTTCCCCTAGTAGAAGTCAAAATTTATGCCTGATTAATGTCTTGAAACAATTATTTTTTTGGGCATATACTTCTGAATTTTGTCAACTTTCTCCCACATTTTCTATTCAACCAACCATCTTTACCTGTCAAAATCAATTTTCACCATTTTCTCTTCCTGTTCTTGAAATCAAATCCTTTCCCCATTTGGATTAGTAACTAACTACAGATGATCCTTTTTCTTTGGTTAATTCTTTGTCTTTTAATGTCTTGAAACAATTCTTCAGAGCAAAAAGTTCTGAATTTTGTCAACTTTCTCCCACATTTTCTATCCAACCAACCATCTTTACCTGTCAAAATCATTTTTCACCGTTTTCTCTTTGTCCTTGAAATTAAATCCTTTGAGGACTGTTATTGACTGTTTTTTTCCCTAGTAGAAGTCAAAATTTATGCCTGATTAATGTCCTGAAACAAAGTTTTTTGGGCAAAAAGTTCTGAGTTTTGTCAACTTTCTCCCACATTTTCTATCCAACCAACCATCTTTACCTGTCAAAATCAATTTTCACCATTTTCTCTTTGTCCTTGAAATTAAATCCTTTGAGGACTGTTGTTGACTGTTTTTTTCCCTAGTAGAAGTCAAAATTTATGCCTGATTAATGTCTTGAAACAAATTTTTTTTGGGCAAAAAGTTCTGAGTTTTGTCAACTTTCACCCACATTTTCTATCCAACCAAACCATCTTTACCTGTCAAAATCATTTTTCACCATTTTATCTCTCTGTTCTTGAAATCAAATCCTTTCCCCATTTGGATTAGTAATAACCAACTACAGATTATCCTTTTTCTTTGATTAATTCTTTGCATATACATGACTTGACCAACATCTCTATGTTTTCTAATGGAACTGTACTGACTGCCTTGCATTTTTTAGTGTGGAATAATTTTGTTAAAACTCATTTCCTTGTAGAAACTCTAGAACCAGATGTTAAGATCCTTGAATTTGCAATTAAATCCTCTGGTAGACCAGACATCGTTGTTCCAATTCCCGAATCGGGTGTCGAAGGAGCACATGGTTTACCTTGAAAGAAGCCAGTCGTTACAGAATGAAATTCACCTTCCAAGTCAGTAATAACATTGTATCAGGCCTCCAATACAGCAACACTGTTTGGAAAACTGGTCTCAAGGGTAATCTCTCTGTCTTCCCTCAATTTTTATGCTCCGTTTGAATGCGTAAATCTTAGGGAAAGGAAAAAATGCTTACATATTTTAAATTTCTTAGTACTTATATATCAAAGAGGCTCGTCAGCGAGTTTGAATAAAACAACGTATATAGTAATTTATTAGTTTAACGATATTTTCTTCAAAAAATTCTGTTATTTTCTTGAATCTTTCGGGTTTCCAAATGGAGCGGCCATATATCCTTGGGCTGATGTTCTTCCTTATATGAGCTACTCTGCTACTGTTTTAACAGTTGACAACACAAAAGAGATGCTTGGAACTTTCAGTCCGCAGCTGGAAACTTATACTCATGAGATGCCTGAGGAGACCACCCCATCTGGGATCTTTGCTAGAGGATCTTACTCAGCTAAAACCAAGGTAAAATTCGACAAATCCCTCGGGTTTTCTCAGCTGTAAATTTGTTCTTCATTACAGCAAATAATTTGTCAGATATGGAAAAAGAAAATTTGGTAGTTGGTTTTTGAGTCCTACCCTTCATTACGCCAAAGGGTGCTGGCAGTGCTGGGCCACCCTCTTTCATTACTATGGAAAACGAAAACACAGAAATTCAAGAAAAATTGAATTAATTTTGTTCGTTGTGATGCAATTGCCCTTCTCCCATTTAAGCAATCAATTTGTTAGTTGGGCTGCCATAAATTTGAGAATCAAAACAAGATTTAACCATCAATCTTAAGAATTTGCCTTGAAATCATTCAAGTATAGCAGTAATAATCTTGCTGATTCATTTGATATTTCTCGTCTTCTATGTCCAGTTTGTTGATGATGATAACAAGTGCTACTTGGAGATCTATTACAGCTTCGACATCAAGAAAGAATGGCAGTCATGAATTCTTACATGTTTAAGATGATATGCCCCCATAACTATCTCATTCAATTCTTCTTAAGCATTCATTTGTTACCTAAACAATGGAGAAACAGAAAGAAAACAGAAGTAGCTGGTAGAGATATATTCATTTGTTAATTACTAGGCCTCTCTTAATAAACTCAAGCTTGGCCTGTTTGTGGTAGCTCTCTCTCTCTCTTTCTCTCTCTCTCTCTCCTGGTTGGTGTTTGTATTGAGCTTTGTTTCTGTAGTTTGAACCTTTTTTTTCAGAAGGGTCTCTAGAAAAGATTGCTTGAATTTGAAAGCAGAGAGAAAGGGTTTGGTTAATAATCTTGTCTGTCTTCTTTTTCTGGCATTCTTTTACTTCTTTTTCTGCTGCAGTTTCTTTTCATTTTTCATTACCGATTTCTGGAAGGAAAAGCTCAGGTCTCTGATGGGTTGTGTTTGGTTGAGTCTGATTTCCATGCATGGATGGGAATTTTGGCAATTTTTTTTTTAACATTACAATGTTGCAGTATTCTGTTCTCAGACTCGAACTTGGTTCATTCCCTATGAACTCTTAACCACTAAGTCAATCCTCAATGACTGTGATGCCCCAAAACCCAGGGGTCCGTTGACAATGTCCCGAGCTGCGGAAGACTACGTGGATGTTGGGTAGTCGACGTCAGCGCGTGTCCACACTTTTTTGGGACGTGATTTAGGAAAATCGGACGATGCCGGCTATGCAGGGGGAGGCTGCTTAGAAATACAATCTTATTACAAACGACAACATGACCCAATATAGCCACAATGACCTCCTTTGGGTCCCATTATGAGTGAAAGTTGTAACACCCAAAAATTTACCTAGTGGGTTTTCGGCATGTTTAGGGTATTTTGTAGCATAATTTATTTGTTTCGTAAGTTAAATCTGAAAGCCAAGGAAATGAGAGACCGGAAAGTTACAAAAGCAGGGACAATTTGTAATTGGTCAAAGGGGCTTAAAAGTCCTAATGTGAAAAGATTTGAAGAGGCCCAGATAATAACGAGGAAATTGAAATATAAATGGCCAAGAGTAGGAGGGCCAAAAAGTAAATAAAGGAAATTAACCCAAAAATGGGTTTTGTTGGAGGGCCAAACAAGGCCTAAAGGAGAATGGGATTTTAAAGACCAATTTGGTCTCAAATTGGGGAGAGAACCGGATGGGAGAAGGAGAAAAAGAAGAGAAGAGGAAGAGGAAGAAGAAGGAGATCAAGCCAAACAAAGCTCAATTAAGGTATGGAAACTCACCTTGTTTAGGAATCCTATGAGATTTGGCATGGATCCTTGGTTTTGTAGGAATATTATCTTCCCCAAACTTGGGTTTTGCTAGGGTTTCATATTAACCCAAAAATTTATGTCAAGTAAGAGGGGTAAAAACCCATATGGCACAAGTAGCTCAAGAAACCCTCTCTTGAAGGATGAATCTATGTTTAATAGAGAGTAATTGAGTTAGGGTTTAGAATAAACCCTAACTAATCCTCATGTCTTTTTTGTGTATGGGTTATAACCCATATTAGAAGGGGTTTTGGAAGAAATCCATGATGGATTTTTTGAAGAAAATATGAAATTGAAAGAGGAATGGAATAGAAAAGTGATTCAATTTGATTTGGAAAAGGATTAGATGTGTGTGTTGGATGTATAGAAGTGATTGAGGATCAAACATATGGAAAAAATGGGAAAAAACACCCATTACGGGCATTCTCGGGTGTCTTCTACGGGGTAGGACTTAAGTCCACTACCGGTGGGAACTTTCAGTCTGGTCGATTTTGGCCAAGTCCTACGGTGCAGAAGTTAAGTCCCTGCCGGTAGGACTTGTTACTGATTTTAGAGGTTTTATTGGTTATTTTGTTATTTGTAACACTCATTCTATCAGTTGGGATTCAGTAGCAAATCGAAAATGTCGACAAAATCAGGCCCACAGGGATCTGTTCCCGATCAAGGTGGTGGAATCACATCAAAGTGTATAGCAAATCCATTTCCACATAGTTGAGTCAGCAAGTGAGTCAGTTGTTTTGGATGATATCTGGATTCTAGCCACTGGTGAGTGCAATTCACCTTAACATATTATCTTTAAAGTGAGCATTAAAAAGAACTGTGTCAAATATCAAGACAAGGCACTGGAAAATCAATATTTCAAATCGGCCCTCTGCAAAAATCTAAAACCGATCATTGGCATGAAAATGCCATAACCCGAGTTTAAGATCCAAAATTGGAATGATTCCACTTCTGAGTAAAGATGATTCATAGAAGAATAAGAATATATGAATAAGGTGTGATTACATGCTCATCATAATCTAATGAGATATGGATTACGATCTGGTCATGAACGCATAAAGTGGCTAACAATGCCCTATTATAAGATAAGTAGTTATCAACTCATATAGTTGTAAAACTACCTAAGACCGCTTATTAAATGACACAAGACTCGTCCCGATTGGTACTTCTAAGATTCGATTAGTGCTCCTAAGACTTCGATTAGTACTTTGGTACTCCCGACAAGGTTCGCACTCCCCGATTAGTACTTCTAAGACCCGATTAGTGCTCCTAAGACCCGATTAGTACTTCGATACTCCCATTAGTGCTCGCACTCCCGATTAGTACTTCTAAGATCCCGATTAGTGCTCCTATGACTCGACAAGTACTTCTAAGATTCTGACAAGGTTCTAAGACTCTCGATTAGTAATTTAGATTCCCCGATTAGTGCTCCTAAGACTCGATTAGTACTTCTAGATCTCCGATTAGTGCTACTAAGACTCCCTCGTTCTTATTAGTGCTACAAAGACTCCTGTTTCCGACTAGTGCTACTAGCACTTCAGACTGTGGTAAGATTCTCTGTACTTATTGTATCGTGGTCTTACTTAATCCCGTACACGGTCTAGGAAGTCAAACAATTTATATGATAAGTCTCTGAAGTTCCTCAGAGTACCTACTAGCACTGCCTCTCGACATACCCGAGTACCTACTTCTGCAATTCTCAGATTTGTATAAGTTCCAGAGTACCTACTCTGCATCTCGCATCTCAGATAAGTTTTCAGAAGACTCATGTACCCGCATTCGAATAGTTCCGTAGTACCTACGTACTCCTCCCCTTAAAAAAAAAAAAAAAAAAAAAACACTGGATCAAGTCCAAGATAACTCACTGCACTCTGCCTCCTCGATATGTCCCGTTATCCGAATAAGTCCTGCCTCTCTCGGATCGGCTTCTCGTATACCTACGTACCCCAGATTGTGCTAGTTCCCGCCCCAACTGATAGTTCTCCTGTAGTACCTTACCTGCACCCTCAGACTGAATGTTCCGTAGCACCTAAGGGTACCCGTATTTAATTGCCCCGTTTCCGTCTCGCTAAGTTCCTGCCTGCCTCCTCGTTGTCCCAGTACCTACGGCACTTCGCATCAATAAGTCCCGTAGGGTACCTACTTCGTACTCGCTTTTGATTAAGTCCTCGACTGACTGCTCTGCAGCACCTACGGCATCACCCCAGATTCGATTCACGCAAGACCTACTGCACTCCCCGCATCTCGTCTCGCTCAGATCCGATACGCCTCCGCAGCACGACGGTACTCCCGTATCCGATAAGTTCCTGTCAGACCGATATGTTCCGCGCACCTACGTACTCGTGATCCGGAGGCTCCGGCTTCAGACTGATCTCGCTCGCAGCACCTTACGGCACCCAGATCCGATAAGTTCCTGCTTCGTGACTGATCTGCTTCAAGTAGCACTCACGGCAATCCTCAGATTCGATAAGTTCCGTTCAGACTGACTGCTCGGCAGCACTCACGGTACTTCAGATTCGATAAGTTCGTTTCAGACTGATTCGTTTCGCAGCACTTACGTACTCCTGTGATTCGATTAAGTCCTCAGATTCGAATAAGTCCCGTAGTACCTACGGTACTCCCAGATTCGATAAGTCCCGTGATCTCGGCGTTTCACCCTGCCTTCGATCTCGTTTCCGTAGTACCGGCGGGTACTCGCTTTTGTTTAAGTTCTCGTCAGACTGACTTCGTTTCGTAGTACTCTACGGTACTCCTGTGATTCGACAAGTCTCAGATTCGACAAGTCTCCGTAGTACCTACGTACTCCCAGATCTCGCGGCGTCCCGTATCTCAATAAGTTCTCGTCCCGCTCGATTCGTTTCGTAGTACCTACGGTACTCCCGCTTGTTGTTCTGCCTCAGACTGATTCGTTTCGTAGTACTCTACGCCTGTACTCTCAGATTCGACAAGTCCAAGATCGATCAGGTCCCGCAGTACCACGGTACTCCCAGACTCCAGAAATAAGTATGCTTCAGCAGTACCTAAGGGTACTCTCGTATCCGAAAGACCAGTATAAGTTTTGTAGTACTTACAAGTACTTCCGTATAAGAATGAGTTCTGTAACTCCTACGGGAGTCCCGAATAAACATAAGCCTGTTATGAGCTTAAATGCTTATATAAGTCCATGATATGAATGCATGAAATTTCTGATATCTGTTATGGTTATACACTTATTATAATTGTGTATATGCATGTGTTTCTGTATAAGAAATGTTTCCTACTGCGAAAGCTTAGCTGATGTGGTTTTGAATCCGTGTAGGCATGTGAGAAGACATCAAGAACATCCGCATACAAATTTCGGGCCAACACACTTGTAAGGGTTCACTACATGTAGGGTTCCGTGCTCGTTTAATAAAAAGTAAAGTTTTGTATTTGTAAATGGGACTCGCTTATATGTATATAATATTTTGATTCTCATATAAGATGGGCTATACCCACGTGCCAGCTTGGCTTTTAAAAAAAAAAAAAAAAGAGTCCCAGTCCTGAGTCTCGCGTCCTGAATCTAAAAGATGTGCTTACTCAACCGCCCATTCATCCACACTACAGAATATACAGGACTAAATTACCATAGTCTTCAAGAGTTTAATTACAACACTCTTACAAATATTACAAATTAGAACAAGGTTGTTCCAAAGTATTTTTACAATCCTTTTTACACGAAATACAAGCTAGAACTAGTTTGTTCTAAGCTTCTTTACAAAAAAAATTAATTACAAGTCACAACCCGACTTTCTTCATAACTACGGCCTCGAGTGAGTGTCATCCATTTACATACACCATGTTCCTGAAAGGGGGTCTCACGAGGGGGTGAGTAATGCCCAGTTGGGTAAACTCTTATAGGGGCTACTTCCCATCTAAGTGCACATGCAATGCCATGTTCACTCAATCATACATTCAAAGTAAAATGCAGTTTCTACTCTGGAATGCCTACATGCCATGAATGAAGTGTCACTCAACATGCCTTTAACACGAGTCCTCATCGACTCCCTCACACATGTTTATGCCAAGTGTAAAAACTTGTCATTAGTGTTTCACCCAATGACCCTTTATCCAAAACAAAAGCTTTTTTATTTTTAAAACCCATTGGACATCCTTCGATAAACCGCTTTATTCAAAACCATTGAACAATCTCCTATAAATAGCTTTATTAAAAAACATTGGACAGTCTCCGATAAACAACTTTATTCAAAAGCATTGGATAGTCTATGATAAATCGCTTTAATCAAAAGCATTGGACAATCTTCGATAAACAGCTTTATTCAAAAGCATTGGACAGTCTCCGATAAACAACTTTATTCCAAGCTATGAAATGTACCGGTGAGACTCCGTTGGACGTAGTCAAAGTATTGAGCTAACCACCCACTCATTAAGAATGATAAATGATTACGACCATGCACACGCACCCATTTAATGCGATGTCCCCGTGCATATGAAATGCAATTATGCCATTCTATGCCTATACCAAGCCATATATATGATGAGTGTTATATGGACATTTTAAACCATGCATCATTTGGACAATCATATTAATTAACATACAATTTTCAAATAAATCATACAATACATGTCAACATATTATACACACATATATTAAAATCTACAAGTCATCACCAATCAAGTAATAACTTACATTATACTCTGGGCTTAATTGTGACACCATGTCCACAAATAGGCTACAACCAAGCCATGCAATGATCTTGTTCATATGAATCATATATAAACACATTACAAGCCAAACCATTAGAACACACAATTTGGCTTCCACACAATTTCAACCAAGTATATCACTCAATTCAAGCAATGATATTGTTGACCAAATTTTATATACAAATTTATGACATTATTACCAAATGACTATTTTCTAAAGTATCCGGCAACGGCGCAAAAAACTTGTGATCAAATTTTATATACAAATTTATGACACTATTACCAAAGGACTATTTTCTAAAATCCCCGGCAACGACGCCAAAAACTTGTTGACCAAATTTTATATACAAATTTATGACACTATTACCAAAGGACTATTTTCTAAGATCCTTGGCAACGGTGCAAAAAACTTGTTAAAACCAAATATAACTTGTATGCTCATAAGAAGAATAATTTTGTCATTAAACTCAATTAAAGATTTAATTTGGTCTTAAAAACTACAAGTGCACAGGTCGTACAAGTAATAAAATGGACTTATAAGTCCGGATATCGTTCCCACAGAGAATGAAAAGAATTTAAACTTCAACTACCCCAACTACTCAAGTTCTCCACTATTTGAACGTCCAGTTTAGAGAAAGTTTAGTAACCTAATAAGAATTTTAATAATTGGAATCCTACATTGAAAATAAAGGGAAAAAAAATAAATTAAATCATAAATATAAATCGGACTCCAACTGCATTATTGGCCGAAGTAGACACTGGATTTCACCGTGAAATTATCACCTCGTGATCATAATCTAATTCTATTTCTCCGAGTTGGAATCTAAATTTGTCAAGAGGTAAGGTAGTATAGAGTTTGATTCTCTCTAACCATACTTTCATTGAGTAGAGAGAGTCATGTTCATTTCTGAATCATGATTCTAATCAATTACTCGTAATTAGAATTTCTCTATAAGATCTAAGTATTTTTCTTTTCCAATACTTCATACCCATTTCTTATGACTATAGATTTCTTACTTCCCAAGACAGGGCAATTGCTAGATTTCTACAAAATGAATGGTGTCTCATCCTTAAGATCTGAAAGAGTTTTTTCTTTCTTTGACTAGATCTCAGCTAACACGGGATCAAGATCATTCCTCCAGACCAAGGAGAGATCTCTAATTGATTAAATTGATATATCACTCAACCCTTCTCAAGCCATGAGCAAATTGAGGATTTATCTAAGTAACCTTTCAGAGTTCATTAGGTCTTCAATATTAGTCTAGCATACCCCCAAGTAACTAATCTACGCTCTCAGGAATCTCTATCTCTGTGTCACTCAGAGGGCCTCCTGAAAATCAGAGCCAGACTATAGTCATTTCATGGGTATTATCTACTAAGATTGGGTACAATTAATTTCACAACATCACCATCCAAATAAATTCAAAACCCTCAACTCAGGAAATTTTCTTCTCATTGTGCAGAAAAGACCATAACTAACATCAGATCTTTCACACAGGTTATGTTCGAAACTCGATTACGTATACACCGAAATACTGATTAGAAAATTCCACCAGACTGCAATCAACCTGAAGAAATGAGTTCCATTTTTGTTTAGAGTTCATCAATTCAACAAGAATCATAAATGAATTTCGTGATTTAACCAACTCAAAACTTCTGAACAATTTACTATTTTAGATCCAGTAAACAAATTAAGTAGTCCTACTCTAAATCTAATCTACGAAGAAAAGAAAAATAAGAAAAAGAAAAGAAAAGAAAAATATAATATAAAAGAGTCCTCGCTCCCTGTGTACTTCGTTCATCCGATGTCGACCGATCAGTTCCTCCGCTTTCCGCAAATGTTTTTCTACTTATAGAGCTCCTAAAGCTCAGCCCTAAAATTGAGGCTATGTGTGAATCCCTAAAAATTATGGCCCAAATTTGCCTTCTCTGTCGCGACCTAGAAGTTGTGTCGCGACAGAGTTTTGTGTCTTTGTTGCAGGTCTTTGTTGCAGGTCTTTGTTACAGGTATGTAGTCGTCTGTTGCGACTTGAAGATCTTGTTCTCCTTCTTGCTTCAGTTGCGACATCGTATTTTGTTGCGACGGTCTTCTTTCTTTCAGTATGATAACTCTATCGTGACATAGTTTCCTTTGTTGCGACAATGTTTTGTGCATTCCTCAAATAGTTATGTCGTAACATCGATAATCATGTCACAACACAATTTAAGTGCAGCTTCTGCAAGTTGATGTCGCGACCCAAGTTTCATGTCGCGACAACATCTCTCCTGCTCTCGTGTGTTAGGCTGCAACATTGTCTTCAGACATCTACATTGCCGTGACTCTCGGAAGTCCGCCGCGACGAGGCTCACGCCACTAAGATTGACTTCTTATTGCAGCTTTGTTCTGATGTTGCGACATGACTTCTTGGTGTTGTCAATATTTGCTGTCGTGACCTAGTTTTCATGTCGCGACAAGATTTTTCTGTGTTCAGCTTACTCATTTTGTCGCGACCCAGTTTGTTATGTCCTGACAGAACTTCTTTGCATTGTGTTGAAACCTTTGTCGTGACATATAAAAGTCCATCACGACCTCGTTTCTCTCTGTTCATCTTATTTATGTGTTGCGACATTAGGATCCATGTCGCGACATAAATTTATCTCCTCAACTTGAAGTATGTTGCAACGTTGAGTTCCTTTGTTGCGACCAAGCCAGTTCAACAAGTAAGAGTCACTAGTCATGACATAAATTTTCTTGTTGTGATTGAACTTCTTCTTTCAGTGCTCTCTTCTATCTCAACTAGCTCCTCCATGTTGCCAAGTCGTTGTCGCGATTGCAGCAGATTCGCCGCGACATAGATTCTACCTTCCGTTCTTCATTATGTTGCAACATAATTGGATCTATTCAGATGGCTTCTTCCCATTCCTATCGACATGTTAGTCTTTTGTTACACATAGCTCATCTCAAGCACTTTTTAGATCTCAGGTTTCGACACGTAAAATATTGTCAGCAAATACGCCTAGCCAATCGCTAGACGCTTTGTCGCGATACACCGTAAACTCTATCACGATTGTGATCATTAGTTGCGATTTTCTTCTTTCATTGAAATCTCTTCTTTTGAATTAACACCCGCAAAACACAAAGTTTGTAAATATTCCATAATTGCATTAAAATGCTTTGAAAATACTAAAACAAGACAGAAAAAATAGATGAGTTTAAGACTCATCAAATTCCCCTTAATGAAAGTTTTGCTTGTCCCTGCCAGAAAAGAAGATTTTGTTTATCCTCAAACAATTTAGCTTTGTTTTTAAGGATATTTTTCCTCGTTTTGCAATCAAAATCAAGTAACTCAATTGAAACTAGTTAGTTGTAGCTAATTTTCAAATTTAGTTTTGGGGCCTAGACTTAAGAAAAAATTTTCAATTATTGTCACAAACAAACTAATGAATTCTCGAAATGTAAAAAATCAATCAATTAATCCTCTCGAATTTTGTGTGTGTGGATGGTTTTTTCCTTCCTCCTCAAGGATTACCTAATCTTCGGGACTCTACACAAAGGATCGCAATTTCTTTAGCTTCAAAGTCCCATATGCTTGTTTTTCTATTAGTTCCATTAATGTAGGCAAATACCACCTTCAACTTCAATTAGGTCTTTAGGCTTGTAGAGCTTTGGGTCGGGGTAATTGTAGATAAGTGGAGAATTTAGGCTAAAAATTTAACTGTGATTTCACTCTTCAAGTGTGTAATCTTTACCTCTATCCTTCATCCTTTTCTTTCTACTAATGTCTCGAAAATATATTCCCCAAACTTGTCCTTGATGTATCATACGCATATTCTTAAATTTTTGGCATCTTTTAGAGAGAAGTCTCCTTTTGTTTTCTTTTACTTGTCAAAATTTTTAAAGATTAGTGCAATGTCTCATTCTTTAGGCTCTCTACCACTCTTAGAGAACTTTGGGTTCACTGTGCCTCCCATACTCACTGACACAGTGGTACTAGGTGTTGAAACACCCCTAAGAACTTAATTGTTTAAGAGAGAAAGGCCATAAGATAAAACTTAATCCCATTTGAAATTTACAATTTTGACTTCTTCTCTGCATTCTTTTCCTTTTCTTTATTTGTTCTTTTCTTTTTCCATCCCTCATTCTTGTTTCCTTTCAAATCAACATAACATTCCCCCAAACTTGTCCTTTTATGTATTTTGAAGTTCCTGTCCTGAAACCTGGGCATGATTAGAATAAAGGAAGGGTTTGATGCTTCTAATTGCTGTTTAAATGAAGAAACTAGACAATTTGGATAAAATATGGAATTAGAGTATATGTTTATGCATATTATGAGGGTAGGCTTGAAAGGCTCAAACTTCCAAGGATGACCTATATCACTTCCTATCAAGCGGTATTGTCAGGATTTCGCTCAATTAAATAATCTAACAAGCTCTAGGACCTTGACTGCTTGATTGTGACTCGAACCTTAAGATGTCCCTAATCCTTCACAATTTGTTAAGGAACATTTCGAATTATGTGCATTGTTTTTCGTAATCCTCACCGACCTTATCATTTTACAATAGTTTCAAAAAGTCTTATTTGTGTCGTCTATTTAATACTTCTTCCTAAATCTGAACTCAAACTTCATTTTTAGCTATCATGCAACTCTTTCCAATTCATTGAGGCCACCACAATTTCAAGTACAAAGGGTTGTTTGGTTATGAGGTTTGTTGTTGTGTTGTACTAATCAAGTAAAAGAATTCATTTGATCATGCATTCAACTCAAAACAATACAACACACCAACAATTGTAATCGATTCATTTCAACCAAACATGCTGCAGCTAATAAACAATTAGATCAAGGTAGCTGTTTTCTTCTTTATTCAAAAAATGTAAATGACAATCATGAAGTAAAGAAATTTAATCAAAGCACACCAATCAATCAATACATAATTGAACAAAATATATATATATATATATATATATATATATATATATATATATATATATATATATATATATATATATATATATATATATATATATATATATATATATATATATATATTTCAAAGAGTTCTTTATTTGATCATTCTCGATATCAGATTTTACTACGTAGATGATTGAGGAAATGGAAAAGTAGTATTTGCTTACTTTTATTCCTTTCAAATTTTTCCTAGCCGTTTCCATCTTGAGATATTCTTCCACCTCTTCTACTGGGGTAAGTTCCTTCTTGTCCGATGTATTGGATGGTTTATCTTTTTCTATTTCTTTATAAGGTGCATAAGAGGGTACTCCAATTGAATCCGAGCTAAGATAGCAGGTGGCGATGATGACCCCGTCAACACCGAGGGAGCACAGCAGGCCCAAAGTCCGAGACTGTGATTTTGTGGCAAGGGTATCTTCTTCTTACTGGACATTGTCTTCATAGCCCAACTAAGATCTTAGCATTGCTCTCAGTAAGTTCTCGCTGCCTTATTGCTAGAGATTCCAAGAGTGTCCTGTTGTTTATTATCTCAAAGCTCATCATACGAAAACTTTGTTTGCAGTGTCCTAGACTGTTCATGAAATTGCTTTCTCTTGAGTCCATGCTTGACTTTAGGGCATTATCTCTATCTCTCAAGACTGTTCTCCACTCTATGTCCCTTTTTTCTATTTCGCTCTCCACTCTTCGTCCCTTTTCTTCAGTGCATCTTCTAAATTCCCGGGTCCCTTTCGAGCGCTCTACATCAAAATACTCATCCCCAGCTGAGCTTGTCTTTAATCGGTCATCTTCTTCCATTCATCTCCTGCCACAAGATAGACATCAACAATTTTATCACCTCCGATTGATTGCAATTTTTCCTGTAACTTTCACTTTGTTCGATGAGTTTGTCTTAGCTCAGGATGCACTTAAGAATGGCTCGACTCTCTCAACATTTCGGTTGCATTCACTCGTCTTCCCATTGTTCTAGCCTACCGAACCTTCCTTCCTTTTTCCTTCTTCAAGCTTTTCCTCGCCTTCCCTCCGGTTCTTTTAGTCCTTTGCTATACTTGTTAAAGCCGAGGGGAGCTTGGGGCAAGTTTCCTCAACCCCCATTCTTCCCAACTCCCGGGATGTGAGGTCGGTTATCTGTGACGCCCAAAACCCGGGGTCCGTTTGACTAACTGCCAACTCCATCTGGAATATATGGATGTCTGTTACCCGACACCACTTTGCACCCGTAGTCTCCTTTGTAATGGGAGTTTCACTAAATACTCTGCACTCGGTGACATACTGTCCCAAGCATTCAATAAATGCAATATAATCCAACATGAGTAAAAATGCCTCTCGCTCATAACCACTATAAATCAATTATCATAACTATTATTCAATTATCTCCCAATAATCTAATAGTTGATAATACTTTGTTTTATACAAACATATATTAAAAATCTACAATTCTAATACATGTTATGTCCAAAACCATCAAGCCACAAACCGCTTCTTCAAAATGGACTGCCTTCGAGCGCTCCTCAGACCAAATAAGGGGGTCCCACAACAAGTGAGTCAAAGCTCGCAGGAGAATCACTTCAAGTGGGCCACTCACCACCTAAGTGCAAGGCACGTCTAAAGTAAACACACTCAAGTAAATACATGATCCTACTTGAATGTCTACATGATTACCCCATGCTCACTAGTCCTCACCGACCACTCACACTCTCGCTCTAAGCCACGTATGAGAAAATAATCATTTTCAAACAAAACTTTTGTTCTGAAAATATACTACCAAATATTCTAAAATATGGACTACCCCTCCGAGGTGAATTGATTGGTGAGCTTTCCGAAATAGTCATGGTCCTCATCCGAAATGATCTGTTGGCCCATCTCCAACCCCAATTCTCCGAATATCATCATGTGAAATTCCTTTCAACCATATCCGCTTACAAAATACCTTGTCATGCACTCACACCTAATTCTAGGTTACTCCAAAGGCATATGAAAATGCATTATGCCATTTTCTGTAAATCATTACACAATATGTCAATATGCATATTTTCAATCAACTACAATTACACACATGTAATTCCACACATCAATCATCACCCAATCTAGTTCACTTGAGCAAATCATAATCATCACCAATGGCTTACAACACAATTCAATTCTATATAATTGTGTCATTGTGTTAACACCTCAAGTATTAACCTAATAATTCTTTGATCGACCAACTCTCCAAATTAATTCCTACATACTCAAGCCATTAATTCACACACCTCTAATGCCAAAACACACGGACCTTACGGCCATTTCACACAAACCCGGACTATTTTAACAACTGAACTAATAGCGGGCCGGCCCACTCGGCACCCATCATTCAATCTCTAAGCCACTTTGGAACCGAATTTCTCTACCCATTTCCTGCCTCCTACTTCACCAAAATAGAATTTAATGCATAAATTCCCATAGAACAGCCTCACAATGGTCACATTCACTGATACCTAAATGTCCAAAATATTTACAATTCGTCCCATGTTTTGGGGACCGATCAACACCCCATTCCCCCGGCCTTTTCCTATAAATACATGATTTAAAGCATACACGCAAAATTTTGAACACAAACAAATTTCCACTAATTCGGCAACATGATGGTGGAAAACCCTAAGAATTTAGATCACCCCATTCCATGTTTTCGATCACTAAACTACCCTCACCTACCAACCAACCGAAACATCGAAAAACCCTTAAAATCGAATAAACGCAGCAGTGAGAAATCCTACCTCTCGAGTTGTCAAAAACTCGCAAACCCTGGTCCACGCTGCAGCCTCGCTTCATGTGAGAACGTTTTCCTTCGTCCGTCAAATCCAATCCAACATCAAGGCAGGTATTTCAGAGAGAAGTCGACTCTCTCTCTAGAATCACCATTTTTGGTCTCCTTCCACGCCTATACTGCATTCCCCCAAATGAGCTCCCACGTTTTATTCGATTTAATGAAAGAGATACACTATTCATTTTTTTGTCTTCATCACTTAAATTCAAATCTCTAATGACATATATGTCCATCTTTTACCCATTTCGACATTCTGCACTACCTCGCCGCCAATTCTCATCATCTCTACTCATACCACTTATTTTGGTACATGAGTACATGTTATTTGCGCTTCGTCGCATCGGTAAATCGATTTACTTCCAAGACCCGAACCATGATGCCTCGAAAACGTGTCGACCCAACTGCTCCAAAGAAATCATGCGAATTTACGTGCTTAACTAGATTTCTCATGCACGATTCCAAATCTACAAGCAATCCATTTCGTCATCCGAGATCTAGAGAATTAATTACGGATTTTTAACCGTAATTACAATTTTGTAATCAAAATTACGATTTTGCCCTTATTCTAGAAATTGGAATTTCTCGGGTCTTACATTCTCCCCTCCTTAAATGGAATTTCGTCTCGAAATTCTATGCCCATACACATCCAACCATGTGCATATGTAACCTTACCTAACTCCAAGACCGTGTCGGGTATGATGACCCGGCTAAGGTCCCAATTACTGATAACCCGATGGTTGTCATCTCATCCATGTCAAGCCTGACAATCAACAATAACCAATATGTCTACTAATCTTGGCCATTCACACGCTCCAATAAGAATCCTGACTTTAAAAATCAAATCTCTCCCTACATCCTAGGGAAGAATTTTCTATCATATTACGGCTTTTCTAAAGGCCTCCACCTCTATGCCCAAACTTATCACACAAGATGCATTAATGAATGAACATGATGCATCCAATTTAAACGCTACTCTAGTCAATAATTGCAAGAGTATAAACGTACCCTTTTTATTTCATTATCCAAATCCCTAAGGTCATAACCTATAACCTTAGTATTTACCCTTTTTCCTACACGCGCATTTCAATTACTTTTGATATAATTTCCTACGCAACTACCGCTGCAATCACCATTTCAATTGGTAGTTAAATCCACTACAAGGTCTCTAAGGCATAATCCACAGCCCCTAAGACACTAACTTCATACACATAACCCAAAGGTATACAGAATCAATTTTGCATTTAAAATATTGTTTTCAACAAAATTTTATTTTCAAAAAAATTTATTTTTGAAAATTTTATTTTTTGAAAATTTTATCAAACTTTATTTGATTTTTAAGTTTTTTTTTTAATATTAATAATAATTAATATTATTAATTTCAATTATTTCCCAAAGCAGCATGAAAAAATCACTAAATCACTAAAATTCATTTTTTTTCATACTCTTTATCATCAAATAAATTCTATAAAATTTATTTTCCATTTTTTCATCCTCATCCAATAAATTTATAAAAATTTATTTTCCTTCAATTTCAATTCCAATTTTGTACACTGTACCACTCAAATTGTTTTCTACACATTCATGTGCTAATCACCAAGCACACATATATTCCACAACACACATAAAACATGGCATACACACCATCATACACAATTCACCAAATCACATGATCACACACAAAACACATGTCGTGTCCTGGGCTGTCTCGTGCCTTCCTGCAGAAATCTCACAATTCCATTCTCAACATCGAACCACACCTAGTGGCGATGTTCTTACTCTGGGCTTATGACCTAAGCCCCAATTCCTCAATCCCATAGGGTTTCATATACCTATACTCCACATTCTAAGACCCGTGGCTCAGCTCAAGTCCTCAAGCTCCTAGGTAATCGTGATACCTAGATTTATCAACACTAAGCTCTGCATTTATAAACCTATGCTCCGATACCAAGTCGTGACGCCCAAAATCCTCGGACTGCTGACTACCCGTCAACCTCGCGTATCATGGATGCTCCAAGTTACCCGACACCACTTTTAAAAATCTGCAGAGTTTCCTTTGTACGGAGCTCTACCCAAATACAGACTCGACATACCGTCCTGCCAAATTAATAAATGCAATATAATCCCAACATGAGTAAAATGCCTCGCTCATAAACTACTACTCATAAAATAATTATCATAACTATTATTCAATTATCTCCCAATAATTCAATAGTTGATAACACTTTGTTTTATACAAACATATTAATATCTACAATTTAATACATGTTAGTGTCCAAAAACCATCAAGCCAAACCTGGGCTCTTTCCAAAATGGATCGTCTTCTCGAGCCATCCCTTGCAATTCGAAATATGGGGTCCCACGACTCAGGGTGAGCTAAAGCTCGCAGGGAGAACTCGCCTCCTAAGTGGCCACTTCCACCACCCAAGTGCAAGGCAATGTCTAAAGTAAACACACACTCAAGTAAATACATGATCCTACTCTTGAATGTCTACATGATTGTCTCCATGTCACGAGTCCTCACCGACTCCCTCACACTTGCCTAAGCCATGTATGAGAAAATAATCATTTTCAAAACAAAACATATTTGTTCTTGAAAATATACTATCGAAATATCTTAAAATACGTGGACTACCCTCCGAGGTGAATTCGTTGCGAGGTGAATTGGTTGGTGAGCTTTCGAGAATAGTCATGGTCGCCATCCAGAAATGATACGTTGGCTGACCAGGCTATCGGAATATCATCTGTGAAATTCACCGCGCTCCATATCCGTTTTACAAAAATACCTTGTCATGCACTCACACCCTAATTCTAGGTTACCCGGTGCGTATAAAATGCGTTATCTTGATTTCAAAATCGTTTACAATAATATCATTATGCATATTTTCAATCAACTACAATTACACACATGTAATTCCACACATCAATCATCACCCAATCTAGCTCACTTGAGCAAATCATAATCATCACCAATGGCTTACAACACAATTTAATTCTATATAATTGTGTCATTGTGTTAACACCTCAAGCATTAACCTAATAATTCTTTGATAAACCAACTCTCCAAATTAATTCCTACACATACCAAGCCATTAAATTCACACAATTTCAATGCCAAAACACATGGACCTTTATGGCCATTTCACCTGGCTCAAGAGGCATTTTAACGGTCGAAACCAAGCGATGGGCTGTCACGGGCAGCCCACTTGTCTGATCTCGGTTCACTTTTTGGAGCAGAATTTCTTACCCATTTCCGGTCTCACTACCATAAAATAGAATTTGTCGTAAGTCGCCGACAGCCCTGGCGGTTACGGGCATTCACGGGCGATCCCGAATGTCAAAAGTATTTCCATAATTCGGTCCCATGTTTTGGGACGATCAGCAACCCATTCTTTTTCCTATAAATACATGATTTAAAGCATACATTTAATCTGAATTCCGCCCTGAAACCTTCGCCCAATTACCGGGCGGATCACGGATGGTGGGAAAGGCTCCCCGAGGAATTTCTAACAATTCGGTCCCATGTTTTGGGACCGATCAAGCGGCTTCACGACCTGAGCTAGCGGCTTGTGGCTTGGCCAAATACGGAATGAAAACGAAACAGAAATAACACTTCTTGGGTTGTCAAAAACTATGGCCGGTGCAGCATTATTTCTTCTGCGTGAAACGTTTTTCACTTAACCGGTCGAATCGGCGGTCCGTCGGCGTGTATTTACAGGAAGTCGGCTGCAGAATCGCCCGTTTTTGGTCTCCTCCACGCCTACTGCATCTCCCCCAAATGAGCCCCCACGTTTTGTCTTTGATTTAACAAAGGAGATGAAGCACTATTCATTTTTTTGTCTTCTAGTCATAAATTCAAATCTCAAATGACATATATGTCACTCTTTTCTGATTTGATATTCGTCATAAATGCTCGATTTTCATCATCTCTCTACTCATACCACTTACGGTGGTACATGTTATTTGTGCCTTTAAGTCGCATCGAGAATCGATTCTGACACGACAGCGATGCCTCGAAAAACGTGCCGACTCTGATTGTCTCAACAAATTGCAAAATTTTACGTGCTAACTAGATTTGAGGCGATTTCCCAGCGGTGCAATCTGTTTCGTCATCGAAATCTAGAGAATTAATGCAGTTTTTTAACGCGTATTACAATTTTGTAATCAAAATTATGATTTTGCCCTTATTCCAGAAATTGGAATTTCTCGGGTCTTACGTTATTGTTGTTGGGTGTGGAATCATCCCCCTGCATTTGCTTTCAAAGTAGCCTAAGATAGAATTTTCAATAATTTTTCCCACATTTATCTTGTAACCCTTTAGCAATGCGTAGATGAGGATTGCCTCCTCTCTCCCAATTGTACTTAGATGCTTAGATGGCCTTAGGACAGAACTGATAAAATAGAACCATACCTTGGCTTCTTCAGTTAGGTCTCCTTTGGCAATGGATCTAAAAGGATTTATCTTTGTCCCTCTCCATTCGCCTTTTCTTGCCTTGAGTAGGTCTACTATTTTTTGATGTTCTGGTTCCTTTGACTATTTCTTGAACTTTGAACCATCCTTTTGCACATTCAGATTAAACAATATGTTTATCTTTTCTCTGTTGAACTCTATCCATTGGCCTCTAACATATACTCTTTTTCCTTCATTTTCCACCATGTTTGCATAGAATTCTTTTACGGGGCCTTGACGGTCCTTGTGTTCAACCAACAACTTCCATTCTCTCATTTCCATCACTTCAGCAAAAGGAGAGATAATGTTTTTGAACCCTCTTTCAGCAATGAAGCCTCTGTTCTTCAAACTTCCTTCCATTAAAGCTGTTGCCTTTTCTAAAATTAAGTTCCTTGCTTTGGCTTCATTCGCTCCCCTTTTTCTTTTTCTTGGTTTATTCACTGTCTGATGATTCTCTTCGTTGTCATCATCCCTTTCCTCAACTTGCCTAGTTGTTGCTTCAAAACCTTGATCTATTTGATTTTCCAGCTCATTGTACTCTTCCATGACTTCGTGGAGGTTTGGAATCAGGGTGGTAGGATCATATATGGTAATGCTAGGGTTTTTGAACTATAGGGTTTTTAAGTAGTGAATGAAGAGACTTGAAGTAAAGTGAGATAGGTAGGGTTTATGAGAAGAATTGGCTCTCTGATTTTCAAAAAATTTCCATTTATAAGCCAATTGATTCAATGCGTGCTACATTAAATGTTGCGACAAATACTGCCCTCGGGTCTATACGTCTTTAATTCTCTATCGTGACATACAGAAAGTTTGTCGCGATAGAGTTTCAACATTATTTGTAGATAGAGCCTGTCAAATGTCGCGACACAGCAGAGTATGTTGCAACATTTCTTTCAAGGCAATTTGAATTTATGTCGCGACATAATAGATTTATGTTGCGACATAATTTTCATTTTTAATTTGTTTCCTAATTCAATTGTGTCGCGACATAGAAAAAGCATGTTGCGACACTTAACTGAACTTTTCTGAAACTACATCTTTCTCATGTTTTCTCTCATAAAACATTTAAAACAACCTATATCCACTCATACTCAGTTGAACCTACATGTGAAACCTTGTTTAAACCATCCATCTTTACTTCAAGTATTAACCTCATCTAAATTCTTATCCAATGCCTTGCCCATATATTTAGAATATGTTTTATTCAGCTTAACATTCCCTGAAAACATTCAGATATGCATTATCCTTAAAGACAAGTTTAGGGAATTGGAATTACTCCCCCTTGTAGTCATTTTCTGCATATTTTCTTTTGCAAACAATTTGCTTCTTAAAATGGTTCTTCTTTGAATTTTGCATCATTTTCCTAGCAACCGACAACTAAAAAAATTAAACTACTAGCAGTTAAACTAAAACGCCAATGCTTTCGAAATTCTCACGAATAAATTAGACTAAAAAAAAAAAAAAGAAGAAAATTCACAGCAGGTTGTCTCTACAGAAATTTGTTCGGTTAATTGTCTCTATTTAGACGTTTGCTGAATTTGTCTTCTCTTGGCTTATCCTTTTGCTTGCTCCTCTAGTCTGAGCTTTTCTTCATTGGTTCAGTCTCCATGCATGCTTTGTCCTACATTTTCTTGCTTCCTTGCAATTCATCACTACCTCTCATTGCAGTTGGTGTGAGATCTTTAGGATTGATCTCAGTACTATTGGGAAATGTATTTTTGGATTGACTTTGCAAGGATAGGGCCAACTACCCTACTTGATTCTCCAAGTTTCTCAGTGTAGCATTGATATTTGTTTGAAACACAGTTGTGTTAGCTTGGAAATTCTCAAGTTCAACAAATTTTTTCTCATACACATTCAGGATCCTTTTGTTTTACGTCATGGTGCATTTTTGGTCTTCAAAGGTTTGAGTTCTTTTCTGCCCTTGATACTCTCCTCTATTGTCCTTATTTTGTTGTTGTTGTTGTTGTTGTTGTTCTTGGAACCTGGTGGTATAAACGATAGTAGTTACGCCGATGTCTAGGGCTGTTTATGCTCCCTTCCTCCCGAAAATTTTTCGTAGTTTCCTTGAATCTTTGGAATATAGTGTGTAGGTTGGTTGGGGTTGGGCTTAAAAGTATAACTCTTGTTTGCATTTAGGTATTGTGCCTCCTCACCCTGGTAGAGCTCTTCTTCCTCATACCCCTTAGCATTATTTCTCCTTTCTTCATTCACTGCTCTAACTTCATGTGCAATGTGCTTCCTCCTCTCATTGCTACTTAGCTTGTTCATAATTGCATCAAGCTTGGCTTTTATGGCTGTAGTTCTATCTAATCCAATAAGACCATTTCCCCTCATCCTGCTGCTGCTCCCTGAAGATTCAGATGGAGTCTTGTAGTTGCATTTGGCAAGGTCTTCAATAACTTACCTTGCCTCCTCTGCACTTCTTGTTTTAAAACCTCTACAGCAGGATGCATCAATTATACCCTTGGAGGTATAATTCATGGCATGGTAGAAAATGTCCATCTTAGTTTTCAAATCTATCCATTCATAGGGCACCTCTTGACAATCTCTTGAACCTCCCATGCGTGTGAGACTCTCATCCTCCCTTGTGCTTGAACACAATGATTTCTCTTACTCCAGGTGAGAGGCTGGAGGGGAAAAATGCGCTCATGAATGCCTCCTTGTAGTTCTTCCCAGTATTCACTTGATCCCAACGCGTGGTCAATAATAGTTCTTACGTCTCTTAATAGGAATGGGAAGAGTTGAAGCTTGATTACATCTGGTCTTACTCCATTCAATTTCACAGTGTTTGCCATCCTCATAAATCTCCCCAGGTGCTCATTTGGATCTTCAGAAGGGTGGCCTGTGAACTGGTGTTGCTACACCATTGTAATCAAAGCTGGATTTAGCTCAAAGTTGTTTGCTTCAATGGGAGGTTGTCTCACTGCAAAGTACTCTTCTTGAATGATAGGCCTTTAAAATTCCTCCATCGTGTTGAGCCTCATGAGATATATAGTTTGCAATCTTTCTATTTGATTATCCATACTTACCATCTCCCGATCTTGGTAGCTTTCTAAGATTTTTAGGGTTCTTTGATTTCTATATCTAGAGCCTTAATTTTGTATGATTTTCCAATCATTTTAAATATTTTCTGAAAGTGGAAACACACGAGATCAAATAAGTCGGTTATAACAAAAATTGTATATTTATTAGGCTTCCAGATCGGTAGCTTATTCGACCTTCTTATTAAAGCGTTTTGTTGATTTTACGAAATTTTGTAAAACAAAGAAAAATGTCCAAATTAGCATTTATCTCTTTTTTTAGAATATTGATTTTTAAATTCTTTCGATTCTCCGGCAACGGCGCCAAAAACTTGTTGACCAAATTTTATATATAAATTTATGTCACTATTACCAAATGAATATTTTCTAAAGTCCACTGATTGCCAAAAAACTTGTTAAACCAAATTTTATATAAATTTATAACCTTATTAAGGACTATTTATAGTCGACATGACGTAAAAACTTGTTGACCAAATTTTATATACAAATTTATGACAACATTACCAAATAACTATTTTCTAGATCGACAGCGACACAACTTGTTAAAACCAAATATAACTTGTATGCTCAAAAGAAGAATAATTTTGTCACTAAACTCAATTAAAGATTTAATTTGGTCTTAAAAACTTTAAGTGCACAGGTCGTACAAGTAATAAAGTTGATCTATAAGTCCGGTATCGTTCCCACAGAGAATAAAAAGAATTTAAACTTCAACTATCCCAATAACTCAAGTTCTACACTATTTGAACGTCTAGTTTAAAATTTTTTTAGTAACCTAATAAGAATTTTAATAATTGGAATCTTACATTGAAAATAAAGGGGAAAAAAAATTTAAATCCTAAATATAAACTGGACTGAACCAGATTATTGCTGGAAGTAGACACTGGGATTTCACTGTTGTGAAATTATCAATTCCTGCATCATAATCTAATTCTATTTTCTCTTGAGTTGGAATTTGAATTTGTGAAGCCAAGGTAGGTATGGATTAGGATTCCTCCTCTAACCATACTTTTCAGTAGAGATTCATGTTCATTTCGAATCATGATTCTAATCAATTACTTGTAATTAAAATTTCTCCCATAAGATCACAGGTATTTTCTTTTTCAATACTTCTGTACCCATTTCTTATATTTGCGATTTCTTGCTTCATAGATAGGGCAATTGCTAATTTCTACAAAATGAATGGTGTCTCATCCTTAAGATCGAAAGAGTTTTTCCCTTTTCGATTAGATCTCATTAACACGAGGTCAGATCATTCCTCCGGACCAGGAGATATCTCTAATTGATTAAATTGATATATCACTCAACCTTTCTCAAACCATGAGCAAATTGAGGATTTATCTAAGTAACCTTTCAGAGCTCATTAATTCTTCAATATTAGTTTAGCATACCCCCAAGTAACTAATCTATGCTCTTAGGAATCTCTATCTCTGTGTCACTCAGAGGGCCTCCTGAAAATTAGAGCCAAACTATAGTCATTTCATGGGTATTAGCTACTAAGATCGGGAACAATTAATTTCATAACATCACCATCCAAATAAATTCAAAACCCTCAACTCAGGAAATTTTCTTCTCATTGTGCAGAAAAGAGCATAACTAATATAAGATCTTTCCCAACAGAAGTTGTGTTCTCGAAAACTTGATTACAGTATACACTGAAATACCGATCAAGAAAATTCCACTATAACTGCAATCAATTGAAGAAATGAGTTCCAGCTTTTGTTTGGAGTTCATTGGTCAAGCGAAGTAATGCATAAATCGTGAGTTTAAATTCAACTTCAAAACACTACGAACAATTTACTATTTTAGATCGATAAACAAATTAAGTAGTCTACTCTAAATCTAATCTGAAGAAAGAAAAATAAGAAAAAGAAAAGAAAAGAAAAAAAAATATAATAAAAAGAGTCCTCAATTTGCCCAGCACTCACAGTTAGTTCTACGTGCTAGCGTCTCTTTTCATGAGTCATTTATATTTATAAGAGCTGACCCTCAAAGAAGTTTGGGCCCCTAAAATTGAGGCTATGTGTGAATCCCCAAAATTATGGCTGATTTGCCTTTTCTCGCGACTGAAGTTTTTCGCGGCTTGAGTTTGTGTGTCTTTGTTGGAGTCGTCATTGCTAGGTATGCAGTCGTTTGTCACGACTTGAAGATCTTATGCTCCTTCTTGCTTCAGTTGCGATAGCGTATTTTTGTTGCGACAGTCTTCTTTCTTTTAGTATGATAACTCTCATGACGAGTTTCCTTTAGCCGAGACAATTTTAATGCATTCCTGGCGATTGCTGCCATGACATCGATAATCATGTCGCAACACAGTTTAAGTGCAACTTCTACAAGTTGATGTCGCGACAACATCTACGTTCGGGTATGTTGCTTAACGTCTTGTATTATCTGCATTTACATCCACGACCTAAAAGGTTGGCCGTGGCGAAGGCGCGTACCAGCGAGCTTGACTTCTTGTTGCAGCTTTGTTATGATGTTGCAACATGACTTCTTGGTGTTGTCAATATTTGTTATCGCGACCCAGTTTTCATGTCGCGACAAGACTTTTCTGTGTTTAGCTTACTCGTTCTATCGTGACCTAGTTTGTTATGTTGTGATAGAACTTCTTTGCATTGTGCTGAAACATTTGTCGCGACATATAAAAGTCCGTTGCGACCTCGTTTCTCTCTGTTCAGCTTATTTCTGTGTTGCGACATTAGGATCCATGTCGCGACATAGATTTATCTCCTCAGCTTGAAGTATGTTGCAACGTTGGGTTCCTTTGTTACGACCAGGCCAGTTTAACAAGTTAGCATCACTAATCGCGACATAAATTTTCTTGTTGCGACTGAACTTCTTCTTTCAGTGCTCTCTTTTGTCTCAACTAGCTCCTCCATGTTGCAAGAGTCAGTCTCGCGACAGAGTAGATTCTGTCGTGACATAGATACCGCCTTATGATCTTTCATTATGTCATAACATAAGTCTTGTCTCAATTTGGCTTCTTCCCATTTCCTGTGGCGACATCTTTGTCTTTGTTGCAACACTAACTCATCTACACTTGATTTTAGATCTTGTGTTGTGACCACGAAATATTGTTCGCGACACCAGTTCTCCTAACCATTACTTAGGCGTTTGTCGAGACACCGAACTGTCATGATAAAGGCGCTACAATTCTTTGTTTTCTCTTATTTCTTGCTAGAAATCTCTTTTTTTTGAATTAACACCTGCAAAACACAAAGTTTGTAAATATTCCATAATTTGGCATTAAAATAGCTCTGAAAAATACTAAAAACAAGCCAGAAAAATGGATTAAAAATAGATGAGTTTAAGACTCATTACTCAATTTCAACCAAGTATATCACTTAATTCAAGCAATGACATACTACAATCATATACCAATTGTAGCAAAAATCTGGACACAAATCATTAAACGGCTTAAGCTGTAGTAATCTCGGAAAACGGACCATAACTTGAGTTATAGAGGTCCGATTTGGGTGATTCAAAATCCTAACATCAATTTTTCAGATAGAGCTACCATTTCTGAAGGATACTAGTCCAAAATCTTACTTTTTCCCAACCGATAATCTGTCCCAAAATCTGGATAGTAGGTTTGGCCAAAATAAGGCAGCCTATGGCAGTCCTGGAAATGGACCATAACTTAGGTTATAGATGTCCAATTTGGGTGATTCAAAAGCCTAATATCAAGTTCTCAGACAGGGTTACAATTTCCTTAAAGGATACTAGTCCAAATTTTCCCATTTTCTAACAAAAAATCAGCCCCAAAAATTGGACATCATATAGGGACAAAACATGACACTATTCCCATAACCCATTAATTTTCTAAACAGCCCCTTAAGGAAAAAATGACCAAACAGCCCCTTAGGGCATTAAAACTCAACTAAACAGCCTCTAGAATGGAAAATAAACCAAAGTAGGAAGAATCCCTACCTCTTGGAGCGTAGAAGAAAATCGAGGAAATCCCGTTGACACTTCCTATAACTGAAACCTTTGATTTCCCGAACTCCTTGCTTGAATCCTAGGCGAAATCCCGTGTTTTTGGTACCCACGTGTAGCCCTCGTCGAATAGATGAACTTTGACTATTGACTCGACTAATTACGACCAACGGAACTCCATGGATCGAAGAGAAAAGTTTTGATTTTTTTATTTTACTTTTCTCTCCCTCTCTCACTCTCACGACCCGGACGAGTCTAGTCTCCTCCCCAAAAAATATGATTTTTTTAACCTCTTTGTCGACTTACTTAAGTTGGACATGGCCAATCGCGCCACATGTCCACGGTCGTCCACAGGTTCGTTTACGCCCCAATAATTTATTTGCTATCTGGAACAAGTTGATTTATTTTAAAATGAACTTTACTAATTCAGTTTCACTTTTGAGATTTTTTCTCAAAAATCCTGAAAATCGAAAAAAATATGTCTGTCTCGGAATTAGACGAAAATTTTCTGGGTAACTAGATTTTGTAAGACGAATCTAACGGTGAAGTCCATTTTGTCATCTAAGATCTAGAAAATTTTCCAGGCTTCCTTGAACCATTTCGACAATTTTACAGTTTTTGCAATTTTTCAGAAAAATTAAAATTTTCATGAGTTTTCTTCCCCCCTTAACAGAATTTCATCCCCGAAATTCACACATACTAGCACACACGATCACATGCATATGCTGAACAAGACAATACTCTTTCCATAGGCAGTAGAAACATGCTGAATAATCGGCGATCTGAGCTACGGTTTGAGGTGTAATGGCATAGACACGACCTAGGTCCACAGTCCGGCCTTTGAGCTCACGTCTGAGCCAGACCACTCTCCTAGCCTCTTGGCTGTTTGTCTTTGTGAAGGTGCTTACATATAGCACCCTGCAGCGGACATTGCCCTGCAGGCCCATCACAGGGAAGAAGGAACAAACGGTGTCTGTGAGTGTCCCACAAATGACTAGGACTATGGTGTCCTAACACTCTGGAATCCTTGCCTCTGGGGGCAATTTTGTCTTAAGTGTCCAGGCTGGTGATAATGATAACATGTCATCTGCCCCGTTTGGCTAGATTCCCCGACTTGGTCTTGACCCTGATAACCTCGGCTTTGTCCCTAAAATCCTCATGAATTAGCAATCCTTTGCTTCTTCCCCGAGCTAGAAGAAGGTTGACTCTCCTTCCTCTTATCACTAGCGCTCATATCCTTTCAGATGGTCGAGGAAATGATGACCTCTAGCCGGTTCTTCTCCTCCCTTGGTCGGAGGATGATATACCTTGAGCCACGGAGGTTGCCAACCCTCGGTTCCTAATTACCAACGTGCGATGGTGGCAAAAATAACACACGCATAAAGGGTAGCGATCGACAACAACAACCTCTATGAAAGTGCGACGAGTCAAAGCGCGGTGGTCGTGGGTTATTACTCCACCCACCACCTCGGCGTCCTCTTCCTCTGCTAGCCATCTACATGTGTCAGATAGCAATAGAGTTATCAAATTTATATCTCAGTCTAACTAGTAGTGCACATGCCAACCACTAATAGACTTTAACATCATGAACTACACCATTCATCCCTTTTTCCTTAGTGGTGCATAATGCCAAACATTAATACAAATCAGTTCCCGAACTATCATGTTCAGTTTATTTTCCGAACCCCTAAAGTTATGTTTTCTAACCCTAGTGTTCCATATACAATCCACCATGTATATTATTCACACAAATCACCCCACATACATGTTAAGCACAAAACACGCAACACACAACAACGCATGATCAAGACCTAAGCCCATCAGCCCTCGGTACTCGTGTACGTAGACTCTTGATACCTAGCTGAGACGAGCTAGTATCAGTACCATACTTGTGGATACCCACCAGGAGCTACTGGGTAATCATTTACCTAGCTACGATGCTTGTGATGCTGACCAGAGTTCGTTGACAACACATTAACGGTGAACTCGTGGATGTTGAACCCTACCACCGTGTCCATTTTCCGGGACCGCCAGTTACTTAATCGAACATAGTCTCTTTTTTCTGGGGGCTTTACGAAATAAAACTTATCTGAAACACGAAAACGCGGTCGATATAATACAATGACCCCACTGGGTCCCATTATGAGTGAAAGTGTGAAACCCTAGAAAAATCGGAATTTTCGAAAAAAGGTAAAACGGTATCCTGAGACTGTCCATAGCTTTAAAATAAAGCTATTATTGGAGACTGTCTTGGGTCAGAGATTATCCGGGATTGGAGATTGTCCAGGATTCGGAGACTGTCCACGGTCGGAGATTGTCCAAGCTCTTTAAATGAAGCGGTTATCGGAGGTTGTCCAAAGGATTTGATTTATAAAAACAAAAAACCTTTTGTCTTGGATAAAGGGTCATTTGGTGAAACCTGATAATGATTTCATTTAGCATATGCATGTGTGAGAGTCGGTGAGGACTTGGGATATGGGATAGGGTGTGTATCACGCCGTGGGATCAGATCAGAGGCCACTATTAGCGGATCGAGCCAGAAATTCAAGGCGCGATACTATTATACTATCTTGGGACTCTTATTGACTTGTTCTTGCTCGGAGGCTGTACTTGTACTGTAGTATACAAACAATTTACGTAATAACAAAATCATTTATATATATACAAAGAACTACCACGGTGGTATCCATAAAATCTATACACATTTCGAGTCCCATTGCCCATACATGTGCGTTTTCTATTACAAAACATCGAGAGATTGCGGGCTATTATTTGGTGAGCACTTATCTGACCCGACCACATGCGTCTTTGAAGTGAATGTCTGTCCTTTAGCCTCCTCTTGGTACCTACGGATTGAACACGGGTGCTAAACTGCAGCAGGTGAGACATAATAGACAACCACCCGATATACTGTTGTCTAATATACATATACATATCATCTATCTATACATATTTCTATAACTTTAATTCCTTATCATCTTATATTCCTATTGCATGTCAATATTTTTCTGTTACATGTTCTATGTCTTTAGCATATCCTTTATCTATACTTTTTCTGTATTTCTATTTTTATACTTTACATATTCCTATACTTATCATGTGTTCATCTTTCACGCTTGTCATATGTCTTTTCAATGTTCCTATTCTTTTTCAGGTTACATATCATGTCTCTAGTCTATGTTTTTTTCATCTTTCGGTTCTATGATTTATTGCATTCTATGTACTATTACATATATATAATTTCTTATCTGTATTACCTATATCATGTCTTCTTTCATGTTGTGGCTACACGCCCATGCTATACTTTTCATTTACCTTTCTCTTTTCTCTACTTTCTGTACTTTACTTGTTCATATCCTTTTTGTGTATTATACTTTGTACTATCTTCTACTTTCATGTTATATGTTTTCATCTTGTACTTTACTTCTTGTTCTTGTAACTGTCTATACTTTCATCGCATAGCAGTGCTATGCTTCTCATATCATGTCATATCATATACTTTGCATTTGCGTTTTCACTCTGACTATAGAATTGGCATCCACGGCCAGTTCGATGAGAATCTTGTCATGTTTGTCATTCAGTAGCAATGTGATTACATTTAATAGTATGAGTCTGACTATAAATTGACATTCCACGACGATTAGATAGGGAATCCGTCATGTTTGTCATTGATAGCAATGTGATTACACGATAGTAATACTTTGACTATAGAATTGACATTCATAGCGGTCGATAGAATCGTCATGTTTGTCGATGTTAGCAATGTGATTTCACCGCGCATATTTTATCGCCTCTTTCATTTCATCACCTCTTTATGTGCCTTTACTTTCCTATATTTTCATCTTGTACTTTTCATATACTATACTTCCTATGATTTTCATAGACTGTGCTTTCATATGCTTTTCATATACTTTATCTATCATATACATTTCCTTTGTGTAGACTTTTCCTTTTCTTTTATATTCATGCCTGCAAATACCTTAGAAGCGGATTCGGGAAATAACTGGGTGTTTTGAAGGTACTATCAGCGTATGAGACAATGATCTGCATGCATGCATTGCGAGAAGGTACTATTCTTGTCTGATGGTGATTTACGTCTGTGTGTTGACCCTTATTGGGGCTACGATCCAAACGGGATCTGTCATCGACCAAGCGGGGCCTCGATATACAAATACATGTATCTAGCTGCGCGTGGCCTTGTCTTCCACATAGGCATGCCTATCTATCCCTCTATCGGGTTCTAAGCGGACAATGTCGACTGTCGTTTTAAGTACATATCTCATAAGCATGAATAACTATTGTTATCATAATTGCTTATGCAATATATACTATCATTACTTTAATGCGTATTAAGTTCTCATATACCTTAACTTCATGTTATCGTTCTCCTTCCTCTCTATGTACATATATTCATATCTTTTGCTATCATTTAGTTTTGTCTTCGTATCATATATGTAATCCTATCATATATCATGAATGCATCTATGCACTCTTGTATTTATATATTCATATATAGCTTTCTATATTCATATCTTTATATCATTTATACATCATATCATTTATGCGTTTCTATCGAGGTTAGCTATTCATGTACTTTCTATATTTCTATCATGTATGCTTTTACTTATTCATATATTCATATCATATACACTTATATTCAAATACTTTCCTATACATGCTTCTAGTATCAGATGCCTTTATATTGTATTTCATATACTGTTCCATATTACTTACTCTGTCATGTCTTTACTATGCCTATCATTCATGTACATGTACTTATTCTTGTGCTTTGTCATCTTTTACTTTTTCTCTATTGTTCTTAGCATTTACGCATTTCTATCATTTGTTCTTAGCATGTTCTATCTTATTCCTTTCGGTATGTCTATCATATAATCCTATATTCATATCATATTCTTTGCATATACATTTCCTTTACATATACATTTTCATGTACTTTTATGTTCATGTTCATATTTAATTCTTTTTCATGTTTCATATCATATTCATGTTTTCTTGGACACATCTATACATATTGCATTTTCTATATTTTCCTTGTTTCATGGCTATTACATATAGCACTTCATATACTTATAAAGTATGATGTCTATGAAATCACACCTCATTCATATATTATTATTCTCTATGAATCTACTTTGCCAAGAATTTAGAATCAATCCTAATTGACTCATCAATCAATTAGCATTTTCATTGCCAACTAGTCATTCACAGATTACACTAGGGACAGTTTGTATTACTCATTTTACGGGTCTTAAGCTTCCATATTTGTATTTTATCTGCTGTCTTTCTTTTAAAGATAAGGTGCTTCAGGGTTCTTCTCCGATTGGAATCACGATTGAACAGAAACTCGAGTTATGTTTAAAACAACTTCCCGGATTACTCTGATCAAATCGATGCGAGGTGTACGTGACCCACTTTAAGTGACTTTTTGGGCCACTTAGAATCAGAATTTGATGATGCCTATTTCTTGATTTTTGGTTCTCCTTGAAGCCTAGTTTAATTAGCTAAAATACTAAATGAGTTGGCTAAAATCTGTTGGTCAAAACATAGCACGATTAATGCACTTACGTGTTCATACGTATGCCGGTACATGTCCAAGATAATGCCAAATTTTATGTCCCAAAAAATGCCAAATGTGTGTTTTCTCCCATTTTCCATATTTTTCCATCCCAAACCAACTCTATACTTCATACACACATCAAAACCATTTCCTATTCCTCTTTTAACCTCTTTTCTATTCAATTCCTCTTTCAATACTTATCTTTACTTCAAAACTTTCATGAATTTCTCCCAAACAACTCTAATATGGGTTATGACCCATACACAAACCAAACATAAAGGTTAATTAGGGTTTGTTCTAAACCCTAACTCAATTTCTTGTCATTTAACCATGAATCCATCCAGAGAGGATTTCATATGCTTCTAACCTTGTACCTTTTAGGATTTTAAACCTTACTTTTAAAATTTTAGGGTTAGGATGAAAACCTAACAAAACCCTAGGTTTGGAGACAACTAATAACTATACAAGTGCATGGAAAATCATTCAAAGCTTTAAAAGCCCATGTAGTTCCATACCTTTTTGACTTTGCTTCTTCTTCTCTCTTCTCCTCTTCTTCTTCTCTTCCTCTTCCTCTTCTTCTCTCTTTTCCTCTTCTCTCTACGGTTTGGTCTTTCTCCAAATGAGACCAATTTTTGGTCTTAAATCCATGTTTTGTTAAGGCCATGTTTGGCAAAGACAAGAAAACCCATTTTGGTTTTTAAGTTTCTCTAATTGCATCTTGGTCCCCTTATTTATCTATATTTCACTTCCATCACTCTCTTCTTTGGAATCCCTCTTCTTAAATTCTAGTTTGTATATTATCTTTTGGCTATTACCATGGGTCCTTAAGTGGTAAATGACTAATTTACCCTTGGCTTTCGTATTATAACCAGGGTCTCTCGTTTGTTCGAAAATTCCTATTTAGCTTTTAATATACCCTAAGTCAGAAAAGTTCTTGGGGGTATCTTGGCGAGTGTTACGAGGGGTGAGTCGCATTTTAAATCCATGACATGTAAACATTTGAGTAGGAACATGCATGCTTTTACCTGAATGTGTGGTGTGTCATTGCATGTGCACTTAGGTAGGGAATAGCCCTTGTAGGAATATTTCTCTGTTGGACATTGCTCACCTCGTCGTGGGACCCCCTTTTTAGGTACAGGGAGTTTATAGGGAGACGGCGTTCCGACGAGGTCGTGATTGTGAATAAGGCCGACATGTGGCCTAGACAATACTTTTGTAAAAAGTATTTTATGTAAAAAGAATTTTAATTAAATTCTTTTGGACTAGTGTATAAATAGTCGAGTATGTAATTATGATAAAAGGGCTGTGATCGGACTCTTATGGACTGTAATTAACTGTTTCATTTTCATATTTCGATTTAAATATGAATGACTGAATCTCGGTAAAGGGATGTATTGAGGTGGTGCCGAGTAACTCGTTGTCCACGAGTAGTTGTGATATAGTTGTATAATGGGGATATGGACAGATGGACCCTGTGTGGTCATTACTACTTATGTTGAGACCCTGGATGGGTTATGGTTATACATGTTGTATGTTGGGTAGAGCTCTGAGCAAAGAGGAGATTACGCGATTTTTGTGAAAATATGGATCAGATAAATGGGACATGTGAGTGTGGTATCGGGTAAATCCCAGAAATCTCTGAGGTGGGTTGTGAGGATCAGCGGACCCCGGTTGGGGTGTCAAAAGTGGCTTACTTAGGGCTCCTCCATACTACAAAATAGACAGGACTAAATTACCATAGTCCTCAAGAGTTTAATTACAACACTCTTACAAATATTACAAATTAGGAAGGTTGTTCCCAGTATTTTACAATTCTTTTTACACGAAATACAAGCTAAAACTAGTTTGTTCCAAGCTTCTTTACAAAAAAATTAATTACAAGCCACAACCCAACTTTCTTCATAATTGCAGCCTCGAGTGAGCGCCGTCCACTTGCATACCAACTGTACCTGAAAGGGGGTCCCACGACGGGGTGAATAATGCCTAGTAGGGTAAACTCCTATAGGGGCTACTTCCCACCTAAGTGCACATGCAGTAATCATGTTCACCTGATCAAGCAATTCAGTAAAATGCGAGTTTCTGGAATGCCTATATGCCATGAATGAATTGTCACTCACCATGCCTTTAACACGAGTCCTCACCGACTCCCTCACACATGTTTATGCTAAGTGTAAGAACTTGTCATTGGTGTTTCACCCAATGACCCTTTATCTAAAACAAAAGCTTTTTTTTTTTAAACTCATTGGACATCCTTCGATAAACCGCTTTATTCAAAACCATTGGACAATCTCTGATAAACATCTTTATTAAAAAACATTAGATAGTCTCTAATAAACATCTTTATTCAAAAGCATTGGACGTCTCCGATAAACCACTTTAATAAAAAGCATTAGACAGTCTCCAGATGCTTAAGCTTTATTCAAAAGCATTGGGCGATCTCGATAAGCAGCTTTATTCAAAGCGCAAAACACACTTTCGTGAACTTCGTTGGGCGTAGTCAGAAATGCGAAACTCACCACCCACTCATGAAATGATGAATGATTCACGACCATACACACACACCCATTTAATACGATGTCCTCGTGCATGAAATACTTTGTGAAGACTTTCAGTTGGGCGTAGTCAATGCGAAACTCACCACCCACTCACAAGAATGATGAATGATTCACAGCCCATCACACCGATTCCCGGTCCGACCACTGTTGGCGGATCCGAGCGCAGGATCGGGTGCGAAACCATATCTTTGGGACTCCTTACCTAATGTTAATCGAGACCTTGGTATATCTAGAATGTATAATATATCATATCATATACAAAAGTCCAAAAATGAAACTACGCCCGGAGTGGTGTCCATCAAATTCTATACACATATACTGAGTCCCATTTACATATACAAAATTTGTACTTTTACATTTACAAATCAAAGCACGGAACATCCTGTGATGAACCCCTACTAGTGTCTTTGGTCCGAATTTGTATCTTGGGAGAATCGGATATCTCTCACTGTACATGCAGTTAAAAACCCGTGCTAGCTTCACGCTTAGTGGGAACATATGACTTATCACAAACACATCACTTATCTTTGAATCATATATAAACATAAGCAGATATATCAAATCTTCTAGGAATTCATATAACACATTTACATGCATAATTATCCTTGTAACAAACTTATGCTTTTTCAGATATCTCGTATACGGTATTGAACTTATACTTATAACAAACTTATACTTACTTAGATCTTACACTAATGACAGACCTATTCTTATTCCAATCTCCAGTAGGACATACTTATACTTGTATCGAGACGTATGTATTCGAGGACTCCCCAAAGGACATATATATCGGGACTTATGCGATGCTTGTCTCGGACTTATAATTATTCGAGGATCTCTGAGGACATATGCTTGAGACCTGTCGGAGCGATCCTTATCCACATACGTGCTATATATCTCTCGAATCTCAGTAGGAGTTCACGAACTTATGCTTATATAGAGGTGCCCTTAGGGTGCAACAAGCATACTTATACTACGGGTTTACATGGTACCATTAGGTACTACGAGAGATATGGCCGGGCATTATCTTTGGTATTGCCGAACTTATTCTTATACGGAAGTACTCTTAAGTACTATAAAAACTTATCTTAGTGCCATTATCTTATACTTGTACTCTGAAGCATATCACAGTCTTCTGGAACTTATACTTGTATTACTTAACTTGTTCTTGTATTTCAGATCTTATACTTGTCTTACAGAACTTATACATGTATTTTAGATTTTATACTTGTCTTACAGAGCATATACATGTATTTCAGATCTTATACTTGTCTTACGGAGCATATACTTGTCTTACGGATCTTATACTTGTGTTACATAACTTATTCTTGTCTTACGGATCTTATTCTTGTCGCGAAGGTACGTAGATCTGATAAGTCGAACCACCATCAGAATCATATCACCTCTGAGGAATTCGGATCGGACTTATGCGGATACATATCGGATATGGACATTAGTCCACTAGCGGTCACGAGATCTGCGGATACATGCGGATTCATACAGTTGAGGAACATGTCAGAAACAAGCAGTTAGCCGATTTATATCATAATCATATTCGGAGTTACACTTGCTTTCGAAGGTGCCGAAGTAGGTCTTCTTGGGCTTATACTTATATTATCGTCTGAGTACGTGGGTGCTACGAACTTATCTTATTTTAATGATGCGAGGTACGTAGATTTCTGGGACAATTAGATCTGGGGTACCGTGGGTACTGCAGGGAACTTATCAGATCTGGGGAGTACCCATAGGTACTTGAGCAATTAGATACGGGAGTACGGGTAGGTACTCACGAGCAGTCTGATACATTCGGATCTTTACTCTTATTCTTTATTCAGAGTCTTATCATATAACTGTTTGATTATCCGGACCAATCATAAGAAATGAGTAGGGCGCACAATAAGTGCAGAAGGTCTGTCTGATGCGGTGTCGTGGCACAAGCGAAGTCTTGAAGTATTGAGCGGGAGTGCCGTGATAGCACTAATTAGGGCAGTGCGTAGCACTAGCGAGAATCTGAGTAGTGATCAAAGCGTGGCTGCCATAGCGAGTGCGTGGCACCAGCGGGGTGCCAGTAGCACCCGGCGAAGTCTTGAGAAGCACCGAGTCTTGAGAAGCACCCGACGGGGAGTCTTAGGAAGCACCAATAAGGCGATCATCTCATTCATTCTTTGGTCACCAAGTAGTCATATTATCGTATGTCTTTGAGAACTTATAACTATCTTTATCACATTACGTAATTTCATGACATTTTTCTTTTCATGTTCATGTTCGTGTTTCAAGTTGTTTTCATATTTCATATCATATTCATGTTTCATGAACACATCTTACATATTTCATTTCCTCTACTTTTCTTGTTTCATGCCTATTACATATGGCATTTCATATACTTATCTGAGTAGTGCTTGTATTCACATCATTCATGTATTCTTATCCCTCTATAAATCTACTTTACTCAGAAATTGGAATCATTCCAATTGGATCATCCAAACTAAAGTTATGGCATTTTCATGCCAAACTAGTCAATATACTGATATTACACTAGGGACAGTTTGTAATTTCTTATTTTTTTTTCAAGTGGCTTAACTTCATACTTGACCCTGATTCTTTGTATTCATTTGAAGCTAAGGTTCTAAGGGTTCATTTCCAACTGGAATCACCCAAATCGGAGCACCAAAACTTGAGTTACGTCATAAACAACCGGGGCTAATCTATGTTAAAAAACTGAAGTACTTTGAGTGAATTTTTGGGCCACATAGAGTCGGAATTCAAAGGTGCCTATTTCTGGATGTTTAGTTTTTCTTGAAGTCTATTTTAACCAGCCACTTGAATCACTCAAATCGGATCATAAATGAGCAAGTTATGGCCCGAGAAATACGAGCGGTCAAAATAGAAGCAGAGCACTACTGTCGGTGCATTTCGACTGTGCCCGATACGAGTTCGGTTACGGAGGCATCTGCTTTGATCCTTTTTGTATCGAGTGCAGGTTTGGTTACCGGAGAATTTGTGCAGCCTGTCTTCGTGCATGTTGCGGAAATTGCCCAGAAATGGTGGAATTCACCATTCTTTATGCACTTTTCTCCCATAATTCTCTTTTTCATCAAAACTAATATGGAATCCCTCTAAACAACTCCACCAACACCTTTAATTGGCAAAAGAGTCAGTTAAGCCCCGAGGTTAAGCTAAGCTTTTACAAAACCTTGGAATTGTGAAGGATTCCATGTCTAGTTATTATCAACTAGGGATTTTCAACCAAACTTTCCTTAAATATAGTGTTAGGATGTATTCCTAACAAAACCTTAGAAAAGGGAACCAAATTAATGTCCAAAGGAAACCCTAGCAATCATACCCAAGTAATTCATGTACAAAAATCATACCAAAGTGATGTATCCATACAAGAATCCATACTCAAGGTTAATTTCCATACCTTTTTGCTTGGCTTCTCTTCTTCTTCTCTTCCTCTTCCTCTTCTTCTTCTTCTCCCCTTCTCTCTTCTCCTCCACGGTTTGTTCTCCTTCAAAATAAGACCAATTTTGGTCTTAAATAAAAAATATCTCTTAGGCCTTGTTTGGCTCTCAAATAAAACCCATTTTGAAACTATTTTTCCCATTTTTATGGCCCAGCCCTTTCTCTCTTTATTAATTTCAATCTAACTTACACATATTATACTTTGGCATCCCATCTTTTCACAAATTCCATAATTGCATATCAACTTATTGATTTATGCCATTTATGTCCTCAAGTGGTAAATGACCACTTTACCCTTGTCTCTAATATTCATTTCGGGTCTCTCATTTTATTTCCGAAAATTTCCATTTAGCTTATAATATACCCTAAACAAGTCCGAAAACTACTAGGGTACATTTCGGGATGTTACAACGACCATGCACACACACCCATTTAAAGCGATGTTCCCATGCATATGAAATGCAATTATGCAATTCCATGCCTATACCATGCCATATATATGATGAGTGCTATATGGACATTTTAAACCATGCATAATACTCATGCATCATTTGGACAATCATATCAATTAACATACAATTTCCAAATAAACCACACAATACATGTCAACATATTATACACACATATTAACATCTACAAGTCATTACCAATCAAGCAATGACTTACATTATACTCTAGGTTTAATAGTGACACCATGTCCACAAATAGCCTACAACCAAGCCATGCGATGACTTTGTTCATACACAAACACATCCAAGCCAAACCATTAGAACACAGAATTTGGCTTCCACACAATTTCAACCAAGTATATCACTCAATTCAAGCAATAATATACTACAATCATATGCTATTGTAGCGAATTTGGACCACCAAAATCATTAAGAGCTAGTTGTGGCAGTCTGGAAAATGAACCATAACTTGAGTTATAGAGGTTCGATTTGGGTGATTCAAAATCCTAATATCAAGTTCTTAAGCTACAATTTCCTTGAAGGATACTAGTCCAAATTCTCACTTTTTTCCAACCGAAAATCAGTCCCAATACGGGCAGTAGGTTTCAACTCTGGCGACTGTGTGAATCTGGAAGCAGACCATAACTTGGGTTATAGATGTCAAATTTGGGTGATTCAAAAGCTTAACATCAAGTTCTCATATAGGGCTACAATTTCCTTGAGGGATATTAGTCCAAATTCTCCCATTTTCTAACCGAAAATCAGGCCTAAAAACTGGACATCATATTGGGTCAAAACATGACACTATTCCCATAACCCATTAATTTGCCAAACAGCCCCTTAGGGAAAAAATGGCCAAACAACCCCTTAGGGCATTAAAACTAAACCAAACAACCTCTAAAATGAAAAATAAACCAAAGTAGAAAGAATCCCTACCTCTTGGGGCGTAGAAGAAAATCTAGGGAGTCCTGTTAACACTTCCTAAACCCGAAACCTTTGATTTCCTGAACTCCTCACTTGAATCCTAGGCGAAATCTTGTGTTTTAGGTGCCCACGTGTAGCCCTCATCGAGTAGATGAACTTTCACTCTTGACTCTACGAATTCTGACCTACAGAACTTAGTGGATCGAAGAGAGAAAATTTCATTTTTTTTATTTATTTTTCTTTTCTTGCCCTCTCTCACTCTCACGACCAAACCAGAATCTGGTCTCACCTCTCCCAAAAAATGATTTATATTTTTTTATTTTTAACAGCACGTCCAACACTTAAGTTGTGGACATGTGTTACGCCACATGTCATCCACGTCCGTCACAGTTTTGTTCTGCCCGAAACAATTTATTTTTGTCTTATGATTAAATTTGTATTTTAAAATGGACTTTACTAATTCATTTTTCTACTTCAGTTTTTTCTCAAAAATCTTGTTTTTAGTCTATTGGACATCACTTCAGAAAATCGAAAAATTTTAATGTCTGGTCGGCGAGGAGTTTGCTACTAGGTAATAGATTTGCGAGGCGAATCAATGGTGAGTTTATTTCAGCATTAAAGAGATTTAGAAATTCGGGCTTCTCTAAACCATTTACGCAATTTCTTTGTTTTTGCGATTTTTAAAAGAATTAAAATTTTCCTAGTTTTCGATTCTTCTACCGCCGGCGAATTTTCGTTAGAAATTCACACACAATCACATGGATGTATAAGTCGAATATGCTCTTTTGCCCATAGGCGGTAGAAACATACCTTAATAATTGTTGTCTGCTAGCTTAGTAGCAGGGTGTAATGGCGTAGCCATGCCTGGGTCACACGTGAGCGTGTCCCGACCTCGACCATACATTTGGCCTCTCGGCCTTTTTGGCCTCTCGACCAGTCTGTACTATAGGTGTACGGAACACCCTACAACGATCTTTGGTTCCTTTGACCCATACTAGGAAAGAAGAACAAAGCTGTGTTTCTCAGGCGTCCCTGAGCTATAGTGGGGCTGGAGTGTTGATGAGTCTTAGCTCATCCATTTTTAAATCCGTTTATGGCTTGTTTTTAGTATTTTCGGAAACATTTTGTAGTAAATTATGGAATATTTGCACAAACAGCTCTGGAGTTCAAGGAGGTACCAACAAGAAGAAGAAGAAAAAATAGCAATTGAGTCTATCGCGATAGACTTTCTAGGTTCTTGACCCAATCTGAATGCGCAAGCGTTGTGCAGCACCAGCACGAATAGAAATGCTGTCAAACGAAGAAAGCGGAAGCTTAGTTCACGACTTAGCGTGGAAGTACTATTTGGCGCCTGTTCTGACATAATTGTCGATATTTAGACATAAGCCTCCCAGGAATGCTGAAATATTAGTGACAAAATACAGACTTTCATGCTTTATTGAGGTTCATCTCCCGAAGAAGGGAATGAGTCATGAAACAAGAAAATCTTATTTGTCTTTGTATTTGAGTAAAAAAGCAACACAAGATCATAAGTCGACCAGACAATGCATACCTACAACAAGACACCTTTAATAAGGACATAAATTCTAGCTGTGACATCTCATTTTACAGATTCACCGCGACGGAGAAAACAATCTGGGCGGGTACACAGGGATTCACTAGTAAAGCCTTAATTTTGGGCTCTCTAATAAATGACATTGACGAGAGCGAGTCAGCTAACATTGAACGAACCTTCCCAGTACCCTAAAGGCCCAGAGACTCTTTGTATTATATTTTTCTTTTCTTTTATTTTTCTTATTTTTCCTTTCTTCGTAGATTAGATTTAGTGTAGGATTTTTGATTAGTTTACTGGATCTGAAACAATAATTTGTTCAAAAGTTTTAAGTTGAGGCTAATTATAAATTATTTTATGATCTTATTGCGAATTCAATGAACTTTATGAACTAAGGTAAATCATTCCTTTAATTGATTGTAGTTACAGTGGAATTTTCCTGATCAATATTTCAGTGTATACAATAATCCAGTTTTCGAGAACACAACTTCTGTTGGGAAAGATCTGATGTTAGTTATGCACTGATGGGAAAAGAATTTCCTAAGTTGAGGTTTGGAGATTTATTTTGGATGTTTGATGTTGCTGAAATTAATTGTTCCCGATCTTAGTAACTAAGACTGTAAAAGTATTCCTTATAGTCAGCCCACATTTGAGAGGCCCCTCGTGACAAGAGATAGAGATTCCTAACAACAGATTGTTTTCCTTTGGGGTATGCTAGACTAATGTGGAAGGACTAATGGAAACTAGAAAGGTTACTTAGAATAAATTCTCCAATTTGCTCATGGTTTAGGAAAGGGTTGAGTGATATATCGTTTAAATCCATTAGAATCTCTCCTTGTTCTGGAGGATGATGTGATCGTGTTCAGTTAAGATCCCAATCAAGAGGGAAAGCACTCTTCAGATCTTAAGGGCTGAGACACCATTCATTTTGTAGAAATCGCAATTACTATGAAGATGAGAAATCTACAGTCATAAGAAATGGGTATGGAGTGTGGAAGAAAAATACTCGGATCTTATAGATAGAATTCACAATTACAAGTAATTTGATTAAAGATCATGATTCGGAAATGAACATGAATCTCTCTTTCAGGTGAAAAGTATGTTAGAGGAGGAATCAAACTATATACTACCTTGCCTCTGTGACAATTCCAGTTACCCAGCTCGGGAGAAAAGTGGAGGTGAATTATAATGCAGGAATTGATAATTTCACGCGGTGAAATCAATGTCTACTTCGAGTAATAATCCCAGTTTATTCTGATTATTATTTTATGATTTAATTTTCCTTTATTTTAAATGTAGGATTCAATTATTAAAATTCTTATTAGGTTTTCAAATTTACTGCAAATGGAGAGTTCAAATAATTATGGAACTTGGTAGTTGTGATGTGATTCAGTTCTTTTCAATCGTAGGAGCGATATTGGATAGATCACTTTATTATTTTACGACCTATGCATGGTGTTTAAAATAGAACTAGGTTCAATAATATGAAAACAATTCTTCTTATAAGTATACAAGTTATATTTGGTCTTAACAAGTTTTTGGCGCCGTTGCCAGGGATTAGATAATATTCCTCTGGTGGCAATGTCATAAATTTGCATATACAATGAGGTCTTAACAAATTTTTGGCGTCGTTGCCGGGGATAGAAAGAATTTAAAATCAATATATTCGACAAAAGAAATGCGATTTGGACATTTTCTTTGTTTACAGAAAATCACGAAAAAAAAAAAAAAAACGATTTAACATCGGGTGGGTACAGTAATAAGCTACGATCTTTAAACTATAACATATATATATATATATATATATATATATATATATATATATATATATATATATATACCAACATATATATATATATATATATATATATATATACTGTTACCCGCGACTCTATTTGATCTTAGTGTAGTGATTTTCTAGAAGGTATTAAATGCACGGAAAATCGAAGCGAACTACCTTAGATGTAGAAATTGAGAGAGACCACAGTCTGAGAAAAGCTACTGGGTGCTAAAGATGAAATATGGCTAATCAAATAAAAGATTAGAGACTATTCTGAAGAAGAAAGCGAAGACCACGAAGCCTAACAATGGAGGAGGAATTTTGCGAGCACATCAATCGAGAAGAATGACCTATAGTGGGCGACGAAGAAAAAGAAGCCTTATTGAAGCGAGTGATTTTGAAGTTGAAGCTGACTTTGATTACAATGGTTCGATTAACACCCAGTTCACTTGCCACCCATACGAAGATCTAAATAGGCACACAGGGAGATTTGGGGATGGCAAACAACATGAAGCTAATGAAGTTAGACCGGATGTAATCAGCAACTCTTTCCGATCCTCATTGAAGAAAGAAGTGGCAGCCATGGTTTGACTATAGCGCGTTGGATCGGTGAATGCCAGGAAGAGCTGGTAGAAATCATTTCATGAAGCGGTGCCTCCACTCGGCTCTCCTTCTTTGAGAGAAAGAGGAAAATCATTTGTGTTCTAGCAGGGAGGGGATGAAGTTCTACCTTTATGGGAGGATTTCAAGAGATTGTTGAAGAGGTGCCACCTTATGCATGGGGATATATATGACAGATGGACATTTTCATGCCGCTAGTGTGCTCACTCAGTAAACGCCATCTGCTTTGTGGGGTTTAAAAGAAATGCGAGGCGAGGCGGGTTGTGAAGGCCTTGAGTCGAGGCTATGAGACTCCATCCAGATCTTCAGGTGCCGCGGCGGGATGAGGGATGGTCTAATTAGTTGGATAGAACTATAATACAGAAGCGAAGCGATGGAGTTATGAACAAGGCGATAGTGATGAGAGGAGGATTTCTACCTTTGTAAGTTGGAGTAGTGAAGGAAGGAGGAAATAGTCTTTGGGTATGAGGAAGAAGAGCCTGCGAAGTTGAAACAAAGTATGGATGAGGAGAGAAGTTACCGCTGGCTAACTGACTTGACTTCCTCGACCTTTGAGGAACCACGAGAGCTTTTCATGTAATTGGGCTAAGCAGGCACTAGACATGTACCTTACCATTAGGCATATGACTTTTGGGTTCCAGCAGGCAACAACATAGGAACTGACGAGAAGTATCAAGGCGAAAAGAACTCAAACCTTTGAAGATGGTCTTTGTTCATGGCCCAGAGAAAACAAGGATCTGAATGTGCATGAAAAAGTTTTGAACTTGAGAATTTCCAAAGCTAACACAAGCGTGACCAGACAAATAACGATCTTCTGCATTGGCTGGGAAACTTCAGAGAGTAGGCGGTAGCCACTAACCTTCTGTGATCGAAATACATTTCCCCAATATCTTTGAAGTTCGATCAAGATCACCAAGCGCATAATGAAGTGTGTTGCAATGGAGAAGCAATAAATAGGACAAAGGCATGGAAATTTGGACCAATGGAAGAAAAACTCGGGCCCTAGAGGATGTGAGGATGCTGAAGAGAAGGTAATTCTGACAAATGTCCCAGCTAGGACATTGGTAGTAACAACTTCTTGAGCAACCCAAATTTTCATTTGTTGTTTTGTTTAATTTCGACTTATTGATGAATTTAGTATTTGATATTTGATTTAATACATTAGTAGTTTATTTTGATTTGTTGTAGATTTCGGAAAATGAAGAAAAATTCAAAAGAAAGAACCATTTAAGCAAATAGTTTCCCAAAAAGAAAATATCTTGAAAATATTTCAGGGAATGGATTCAATTACCACATATCTTTAAAGATAATGCATATCGAATGTTTTGAGATAAATATATTTGCTTGAATAAAAACATATTCTAAATATCAGGAATTGTGATTAATTCATAATAGTATAGATGGACCTGGGATGTTTTAAATGTATTATAAGAGGAAAACATGAGAAGATGTAATTTCAGAAAACTTTAGTGAAATTAATATACAACATACTTTTAACGTAAACATGAGACCACGGACAGGCTAGAAGCAATTTAAAAGAAATTTATGTCATGACATAAATTTGTTCTATCATGACATAAATTATGATTTCACGAAGTAATGTTGCATACTCTTGTTGTGTCGTATTTGTGAGAACTCTGTCTACAAACAATTTTGAAACTGTCGACGGACCTTTAACTATGACACGATGAGGTAAAGATGCTCTGGACGAAATAATGTTAACAAGTGACATTTTTAATGTCTTAGCACTGGTGATCAGTTGAAAGCCATAATGGAAATTTTTTTGAAAACTAATAGCCACCTTTCTCATAAACTCTCCACGTCTCGACTTCTTTACTCAAGTATCATCTCTCCTAAACCTTGAGATTCGAAACCCCAACGTACCATGTGCGTCTCCTTGCCACCACGATTCCAAACTAGAATATGGAAGAGTACAGGTTGGAGAATCAAAGCAACAAGGTTTTGAGCAGCAACCATGCATGTTGAGAAGGATAATGAAACAGCGAAGAATCATGTCCGGATAATTGGAGGAACCAAGAAAAGAAAAAGGGGAGTAGATGAAATGCTAAACGAGGAATTTGGTGTTTATTTGATGAAAGAAAGTTTGAAGAAGCGAAGGCTATTCTTTGAAAGGACAGAGCATTATCTCTCCTTGTACTGAGTGTTTGTTAGGCTGGAAATAGGAGAGATAGCAATTCTTTGGCTAAACACAAGGAATCTGGTTGCATCTTCTTGGTAAGAAAATTTTATGCAACATGGTGGAAAAGTAGATATCGGAGGCGATAGGTGAGTTCAATGGAGAAAAAGATAAACAAATTGTTCAATCTAAGTGTGAAAGGATGGTTCTAAGTTCGAAAGAAGAAGGTTAAAGGAACCATAACGCGAGAGAATAATGTGATTCTACTCACGGCGAAGAGACGAATGGAAAGGGACAAGGTAAATCTTTGAGGAGATCTGTGAAAGAAGCAAGGTGTAAATTTATACTGCTCGATTAAGTCTAAGGCCATCTCTAAACATCAATCTGAGTTGGAAGGCAATCCTCCTCTATATTCTCTATGATTACAAGATAAATGTAGGAAAAGTGATAGAAAATTCTATCTTAGGTTCCTGTTATTAGACAGAAATAATCTCTAGGAATCATTTTCCAATATCGGTTTTTTTTAGCTAATATACTACATGAGTACCTGTGTTAGACAAGTAATAAATGCTAGGGTCAGGATATGATCACAGAGATCTCAGATTCTAGATCCTTCCAGCTACTCAAGCTCCTTTATTTAGAATTCATAATGACATTATGTTCTGACTTAAGAAGTATAGACCTCTGGTATATAATAAAGAATGAAACAATCAGAAAGCTGAATCAAGAATAAATAGACCTAAAGGATAATTAAAGAAATAAATGGAGCGAGTAATTATAGTTTAGAGTACACATTAAAGTCAATATATTATGAAGTATCAATTCCTCGTTAACTAACTTTTATTTAATTTTTCTTGTATTTAGGTTTTCAAAAGATAGGCGTTTATTAATTGTTTGGATCTCTCCACTCCATTTCATTATCTAATTTTGATATCTGATCTTGGGATGCAGACTTAACTTGCAGGACTTTATTTGTCTTTTTCTTTTTGTTCTTATTTGCATGGACTTTTTCATTCAGAAAAATACGAATTTTATGATTAGACAGGGATATTAACTTCAGTTCTTCTTGTACTCAAAAGTGGAAATGATCAACTCTCTTGATTGATCTAGCTTAACTCTTAGAGGTTGGCCTTTACTCTATTCTAGTTGCAGGTGAACTCTTTTCTTGTTTAAATTGATAACTCATTCAACTCATTCTTGATTTCAAGATGAGAAGGATTTTAACTCAATAAACTTACAAAGCTCATTGGATCTCTAATAGCGGGTTAATATACCTTCGAAAGAAATGTTCATAACTCCTGGGATTGTCATCTACGTGATATGCTCGGAGGACCTCCTTGAAATCCCAGTGTGAAACAATTCTTATCTGAGTATAAGAAAGCGTCTTCGGATCAAAAACATTAAACCCATAACAGAAAGTAAATTCATAAACTGAAATTCGCAATTTGCTGGAAACAACTACAGGAAAGATAATTGCGACAACATTCCTTAATGGAAGGCGTTTCCTCTAATTCTGAATTACACACTACAGCATTCTGATCTCATAGAATATTTGCATTATAAACTGGAGGCCCAGGAATTCATTTATGCAGACTTCAAACATTCAGTAGTAATTTGAAAGAATTACAGTCTGCATTCGACACGCATCAACGATAACATCGAGTTCCGAGGAAAATAAAACGAAAACTAAAGCGATAAATCTAATCAATCTCACAACTATCGACATTGAAGAAAAAAAAGAAAAAGCAAAGAAAAATAAAGAAAATGAGCCTTGGCTGCGGTTATCGTGGTGTGGCGCTGACTCAGATTGTAAATTTTGGGTAGGCTGAGTATCAGGGTTTCTCGATTTGGACACAATCCTGATCTCTGCGGTCTTTGTGGATTTCGATTGGCCCACGTGTTAATGTTAGTGTGACTTGAATCCTTATCAGCGACATCATCGTAATAAAACACCAGTCTCATTGGGCGTAAAACCTTCTTCTGCGTATGTGATGTCTTCTGATGTCGCGACATCAATCATATCCCGACGCATCAACTACATGGGTACGCATCTTCCAAGCGATGTCTTACGAAGTCGCTGACCTCGATCCCTGCGGCGACATCACTTTATACCTTTGCGGGCTTCAATATGGTTTCTCAGATGCCGACATGTCGATGTCTTGCTCGCGACATCTGGCTCAATTCTTACATGAAAACTGGCAACAGATGTTCATGATGTCGACCTCAATCCTCTTTATTCGTGAGTTCATTTCTTTGCAGCTTTCATCTGATGGTTCTGAAATTCATGACATCAATCTGCTTACAGCCATGACATCGGAAACTGGATTCTCTTAGGCTTCAAGCGGATTTGCTTTTGGTGCTCGCGGCGTCATTTCTTTGTCGTGACATCGGCAAGAACCTGGCTTCACTGTATAACAATTGTCGCGACAATGATCTTGTGTCTAACATACATCGGCTTATGGATCTGTGATCTTCACTTAGCGGTTCTGTTATCATGACATCATCCTTGTCGTGACATCGAATTCCATAACATGCGAGTTTCAACATCCAGCGACCAATCCCACTGTCGCGGCAAACAACTTGAGTTACATCAACTTCATCTTCTTTGTCACTGGCAATGGATTCCTCTGTCAGCGACCTCTCTATCAAATTTCTTCCATGTTTCTGATGTAGACAAACGATCTTGTTTGGATGTCTGTGACCCTTCTCTTCTGACTGTTAGCCGCTGACAAACCTTCTTTGTTTATATTTATACATGTCATTGTCGATGTCACGGCATCGGATGTGCGACGCGATCTTCTTCTTCTAGTTTCACATGGAGTTTCTTTAACTCTATTTTGTGTTGTTCTTCCAAGTAAAGCAAGTTTAAATGGAGTTTCTTTGTAACTGGATATGCATTTGATTCTTGCCAAAGCTTCCATGACATGGTTCCTATCTTTGTGCCCCCTTTTCTGCTGCAACTTGCTTTATTGATTAATAAGCATTCATCCACATGCTTCTTTTTTTACGCAATATTCTTCTTTTCTTGAATTCCTGCCATTTAACTTGAGTTTGGTTAGTTATTCCATAAATTACTTTATGTCAGTCTTGTTTAGATAAAATAGATGAGAAAAATGGAAGTATAAAATATAGATGACTTTCAAGCTCATCAAACTCCCCAATTTAAATTTTGCTTGTCCTCGACAAAGAAAATTGTTGTCCTCGACAAAATAAAGAAAATTTTAAGGACATTTTCGATTTGTTATGTTGTCCAATTTAATTGAAATACAAGGTATGCATTATTTTATTGCATCTAACTGGGGTAGTTCAAGGTTAGTTTCTCTTCATGATATACAAAATAAGTGTTGAAATTATTTACAAACAACATATCATTAGATCTGATGAAAAATAGGTTGTTTCTTTCTCATCTTCCTCACGAGTCATAACTCCTAAAGGCCTTCATAGTTTTGATTGTTTCCATATTTCCAAATTCCATAAGTTTGTTTTTCATAGTCTCTCTCTGCTTTAATGTAGGTGATTTCGGCCTTCAGAATGTCAGGTCTTTTGGGACTATATTGTTGAAGCAGGTAATGGGTGGATGGAAGGAATTTTAGGTTAAGATTACCACTGAACCTTTCCTTTCCTCTTACGCCCTTTCTTTCTTGTGGTGCTTCTAATAAGCTCCTAAACTTTCATGTTTGGATCATCTCTTTGATTCTTCAATTAGGCCCATACCCCCCATTTCTCACTTGTAATTCCAGGGGGAAATTTCCTTTGTTTGTCATACATTGAGGATAGTCAGTGTTTAACTTTTAATTTCTAACACTCTTAGCGAACTTTGGGTTGTAGCTCAGCGCCATATGACATTTAGGGTACTAGATTGTGAAACACCTAAGAACAATTGTTCGAAGTTAGGCCGCAGATAAAACTTGTCCCATAATCTTTTCTTTTCTATTGCATTTACGCTCTTTGTTTTTTTTTTTGTTTTTGTTCCTTTTGGTTCATAAAAACATATCCTCCCAAACTGTTTCTTTCTTCCTCCTTAGTTCTGGGTAATCATGGTTCTTTGCGAAGGATTGATTTCTTACTTTTGGATAATTTGGGTTTTTCATTAGTTTGTTATTTTATTTATTTTTATTTTTTGAAAAATAAGCTTATTGGCATCAATTGGAACTAAAGTATATACATCAGGCGTATGAATAGGGATAATAGAATGGCTCAATATCCGAGAATAGCTGCATCATCTCTTGTCATTTTGTATCACCTAGGATTTGCCTCAAATCGATAATCTATGATTAAATTTGGATTGACGTTGACTTAACCATAGGAGTACCTTGACTCATTTTTGTTGATGTAGTAGTTAGTAATTGATATTCAACGAGGTTCCTTGACTTATTGTTCTACAAACTCAAGAGTATGTTTTGTTCCTTCTATTGTGACTGCTTTCTCTATTACGGACTTCGGTTAAGACTTAGTAACCTGCACCTTGTTTCAATTAAAAGCTGTATTCATTTGCTATTCTGCAATTTTCTTCAAACCTTCCTAAATCCTTTGCTTCATTCAATTCGGCTCTTGACATCTCGGTTTGATTGGAACTAATTTCTACTTTAATTTCTGATGTTACAAACCTGAAGCAGCACAACGTGAAACAAATTAAAATAGCACTTTTAACAAATTCAAGTTTCTTATTTCATTCATTTCTGATTCAATTGCAACAGTTGATACATCCAAATGGAATAGCAGTAAAGAAGGTTAGGCAGAGAGAAGGTCTATTTTTTTCTTTTGAAGTAGCCAGGAGCAAAGATGTTGGGGGGATCTAGGTCCAGTTGGTACCTTAATGAGTCGGGAATTCAGAATTTTCACCTTCTTCTTCCTTTCTTCTTGCTTCCTCTCCATTTGAGCCTTCAATGAAAATCTCATTAGAGTAGATTCAACCTTTGCTCTCAACCTATCCTATTCTCTTCCCAAACTCATCTACTAGATTCTTTAGCTCTCACTATGGTCTTCCTAAAAATTTGGAGAGATTATTGTTAATCGATCCAAATTTTCTAGCCATTCTTTTTGCCTAGGATCTAAGATCCTTGCTTCTTGTCTCTACTACATCCCGCCTTATTTTCAAAATCCTTCAGTAGAGATCTGTATAGGAACTTGAAGCCCTGATTTGCTCCCCAAATTTAGCTTCTTACCTCAGATTCTTTTCTTTATCATTGTTAGAGTTGAGAATCACGCTCAACCGATTGCTATAAAAGCTTCATGACTTAGTTTGAGTTTCTCAGAATGACACAGATCTCTTTCCTTCATTTCTTCTTAAATTCCTCCCTCACGCTTTCCAAAATTTTTCCATCCGTCTCCTTCGTTTCAAATTTCTTCTCCCCACTCGTTTCTTTGCAGCCTGGACCATGCCCTTTCTCCTCAAGAGAAGCCTTCCTTCCTCCCACCACTTTCAATTCTTTTTCATAAATTGCCTTCTCCGAATTCGCCAGTTCCACTCTTCGCTTTTCACCATTCCCTTTGCATGGCATTGAGAGCTTCCATCGAACTCGTTTCGCGGGCTCCTCTTGAGCTTTCTCCATGTTGGAAATGTTCCGCTCGCATTGTGGAGGAGAAAACTAGCTAAGCGGGAATGGAGGTCTATCGGGTCGCTTCGGTCCCGCTTCTTCATCGCCTCGCAAAAATGAAATCATTGTTGTCGTGAGTTTTCCGTTGCTCGCCTGACGCTAAATTCCTCAGCCCTTCTTCTCGTCTTTCCGCTGTTTCATCTTCTTTTTCTCTACCAAAGACTTCTTTTTTCTCTGGGTTTCGTCCCATTAACTCCTCGCCGTAAGGATGGTGGCTCGGGTACTCTTTTTCTCAATTCCTATATTCTTTTCACCCCAAATTCTTCAAACATAGAATGTGATTGTCACTGGGTGAGCAATAAGACTTTTAATTTCTGATACACCATGATAGAATTCCTCAATGACAACTCCTATATCGACCCTATCCTTTTAGATGTGATATAGCAACACAAAATTCTCTGTTCCCTCACCGTGCACACATGTTTTGTTGGAACCAAATGGCCAGAAGTAAAACCACATCTCTCGCTTCCCGGCTAGGCTTCCCCCGGTTTCCACGTTTTCGCCTTCCTTCTTGGTTTAGCCGCACCTTACCATTAGTGAGCTTTCAAGTAACCTTTCCAAACTGGTTTTTCCAAAAAGTTTCTTAAATTTGGACCATGCTTAGCACTCCACACATAGGCCTCGTTTGATGGCCTTAGCTTCATGATGAAACCCACTCTTAACGAAAAACCCGCTCCATCCTTCCTTCCTACCAAATTTGAATAAAATTCTTACCAAGCCGATACCCCGATGCTGTGTGCGCAGAGACCTCCCACCCTCGTCTATCATCTCCTTGGAAAGCGTAATGTGATTTCTTTAAATCTCCTCTCTCAAGGACAAACCCCTTGTTAGCATAATATTTTTTCACTGGAGTACGCTTGCCCGACACGAAATCTTCTGTTTCTTCTTCTTCTCTCATTTTTCCTTTCCTTTCGTTATTTCCTTGAGAAGTCGTTTCTGAGCCGGTGTTTCGATGGCACCTCTCCTGGCTAATTTTCCCGACGACCTGATTCTAAACTGTTTGGCTAGTTTCTTCTTCTCGTTGTTCATGTTCCCCATAATCTCCTGCCTAGGTTAGGACTGTAGTGGGAATTTTTGCCATTGAACTGGAAGAAAGTTTTCAAGGTTTGGAGTTAGGTTTTCAGGTTGAGATCTGTATGATGGGAAGAAGGCAGAATAGCTATGGTTTGAAGTGAATGTGTTTCCAAATAACGTAATTCAATCAATGTTTGTGGGCTAATTATCGCTTCATTAAAACACGTCGCGACTTCAATTTTCGCTTCCTTTATTTGATCATTGAATTTAGGCTTTAAAGTGAGTGAGCACCTGTTCTTAATATGTTTTTTTACCCGACATACCAAGTTTGTCGCGACATAACTAGGTTTTCTAGGAATTGTTTAGATTTTCATGTGGCGACATCTATTTTTTCATTCAAACTTAATTCTGGTCGCGACTTCTGGTGTCGCGCGACATACCTTCTTCCTCTAATATCACCAGCTATTCTTTTTCAAAACAGTGTGTCACCTACATCAATGTTTTGTCGACATCACTTATGTCACGACATAACCTTTCTGTCGCGACCTAAGACCTTAACTCAATGATCTCAAGAACCTTTTTCTCTTATTGTTCCTAACCCTTTTAGACATTACTTCTGGCATCTCCAAGCAAAGATTTAACAACAATTCAAGTATTTGCTCCATTTAATTGGGTTAGGATAAAGCTACCCCCTTTTTCATGTTGCGACTTCCAGCAAGGCCGGAATTGTTCTTGATCGTCTGTCATTCATGTTCAACCTGCGTAAGCCATCCGCAATATTCAAGAAAAACGAATTAAACTACAATTGATTTCCTTAAAAAATTAAATTTATCCTTATAAAACAAATCGACCTAATTTACAACTAAAGAAAAATATTTCAAAAACTTAAAACCGTAAATTAAATCCTATGGGTTGCCTCCACTGGCCGTCGTTTCAGTCCCACTGGACTTATTGCCAGGTACTTCTTTTCCTCAAGAACCAATTGGAGTTCTTCATTTTCCTTCCTATGACATTAACTCTCGTCCATTGACCTTGGACTTCTTCACAAGATTGGGCCCTCATGTCACGGCCCAATGTAGTACTTGACACCACCGTGTATGGCCCATCTACTGATTTTAATTTCCCCGAAACAATTTCATCAGAATTAAACAAATGTAACCTGCCTCTTCTCCTAACTCTTTCAAAATTCTTCATCATGCCGTATTTCTTTGTCTTGTCTTTATTCTAGCATTATCATAGGCTTCGTCGCTCTTCCAATTCACACTGGAGTAATCTTCTTCCTTTGGTGCTCTTTAAAACGTTTAACTTCGATGGCCCACATTGCTTGTATTCCTAATTCAAGAGGTGATGATATGGTTTACCAAACAACTCAGATGGGGACATTCCAATGGGGTTCAGGCGCTCAGGCTTCCCAAAGTGCATCAAGTTTAAAGACCAATCCTTCCCGCTGAGCTCGTCGTTTTTCAAGTATTCTTTTTGATCTCCCCAAAGCGGGAAATTTCCTCTGCTGTCCATTGGTCTCGTGGATGATAAGCTAAACTCATTACATGCTTGATCCCATACCAAGCCATGAGTTTTGCAAATATTTTGTTTGCAAAGTGGGCTCCCCCATCACTAATGATAGTTCGGTGTTCCACCGCCAAAATATTTCTTTGCAAGAAACTCACAATCAGAGTTACTATCATTCCTTGGACAAGACGCTTCCACCCATTTGAAACGTATCTATCATGGGCAAGAGAGAGATAAATAAAAGTGGTTTCAAATGATGGTGGAAGGGCCTCCATAAAATCTATTCTATACATCAAAAAATTTCAGATTACCATACCTTTGAGGGCATTTTCATTCCCCACGATATTTCCAATCTTTTTGGCATCTATCACAATAATTTAACTCCACTCAAAGACAATCTTCAAGATAGTGGGCCAATAAAAACTCGACATATTCACGGCCGTTTCTTTCTCCAAAATGTCCCCATATGGCGATGCATGACATTCATTTCAGAGTACGTTGCCTTGTTCACTTTCGCACACATCTTCTTATTATCATGTCGCTGATCTCTCATCAACAGCGGTCATCCCAACATAATAATTTCGCTCGTTTCTTCCGAAGTTTCCTTCAAGCAGAAGTTGAATTCAAGGCATTACCCAGAAGCCGTGATAATTCACACATCGTGAGGATGCAGTAGTTGGGGAAACCTTAAACAATTGCTCATTCGGGTTCTCTGCTAACATCACATTTTCCTTCATCACAGTTTTTTCTACTGACATGATCAGCTATCATTTGTCATGCATCCTTTATCCCATTTCAAATCAAACTCCCGCAATGTTAGCACCCACCTTATCAATCTTGACTTAGCTTCTTTGACATCAAGTATTTGATCGTCGTGATGATCAAGCAGAATTACCACATGAGATCCTAAAATGTACGGCTTAAATTTTTCTTTTTACAAGTAAATACTTATGGCTAGCATCTCCTTTCGCTTGTCGGGCAGTTCTCGTGCTTCATTAGCGCCCTACTAGCATAGTATATGGCCCCAATACTTTCTTCTTTGCCTCAACACAGCCTCCCATGGCAAAATCACCGGGCATCACACATTATTTCAAATCCCCGATTCCATTCTCAAAATGCATTATGTGTTTCGTACTAACTGACTGATTCTTCAAAGCATCTTGCAGGAGTCATCAAAATTGAACCTTGTATCTTTTCCAAAGAATATGCATAGTGGTCCTGGCTATTTTTGAAAAGTCTTGACACCCCGTAAAATCCAAGATGCCCAAGAAGCTTACCCTTTATCAGGGTAGGTGGTGCAAGATCTGACAGCCTTAGACACTTGACCAATTTCAGTCCATGAGCGTAAATTCTTACGCCCAAGAACAATACCTTCACACCATAAATGGCATTTTTCTCCCAATTCAAGATAATACTGTTGTCTTCGTATCTTGAAGCAATCGCTTTCCAGATTGTTTAAACATTGATCAAAGTCGATCCATACACAAAGAAAATCATCCATGAAATTTCCATCACTTTCAACCAAATCAATATAGACATCCTACACCTCGAATGTAAATGAGCATTACATAGCCCAAATGGCATCCTTTCTAAAGTTAAAGGTCTCCATAAGGGCATGTGAATGTGGTCTCTCTTGGATCCCCTGCAATACACCGATTATATCCTGAGTACTCATCCAGAACAAAGGAGGGTGTCCCCGCTAACCCGTCCAACATCCGATCAATGAAGGGCAATAGGAAATGATCTTTTCTCGTGGCCGTGGTTCAGCCTCGTAATCGCGTACACCCTCCATCCCCGCCATTGTCCTTGTTGGAATCAATTCATTTTTCTCATTGCGATCATATGAACCCCTTTCTTAAACCACATGACCGGGCTCTACCCAAGGATCGCCCTAATAGCATGGTTAAACCAAAGATTCAAAGAATTTGAGTACCTCGCTTTCGACTACTTCCTTCATCAATGGATTCATTTCCTTGAAACTGTACAGATGGTCTGAAGTTTGGGCAAAATCTGGCATGCAAATTGATGGACTGATACCCTTCAAATTTTTCAGATTAATCTGGTTGTTATTCTTTATGTTTCCTTAATATTTTCAAGAATCTTGTTCTTCATCATCATCGAACCATCGAATGGATCACTGGTTTTTTCATGATAATTCTAAGTAAGGCATTTTTGAATGATGATGGCAAAATAACTTTTTCAAATCATTCTTCTCAGACCGGTTTTTTTGATAAAATTTCTTTTTCAATATTTTCCTCATTATCGCTTTCGCTTTGCCAAGCTCAACACGCTTTCTATAGAATGAAAAACTGCTAGTAAATCTAATAGACATCTTTAGTATATCAAATTTGTATATCTCTTTTCATGATAAAATTGAGTGTTAATCATTGAGCACAACAGATTGGAAGTATAGACAAAATCGCCTACGCTTGCAACTTTCCTTTCTCTGTTTATATTTTTCTGTTTTTACTCAGTTAAAAGCACGCTTCTTCTCCAACCCTCAAGGTAAGAACTCCTTTACGTCAATCAAGGCGCTCCAAGAGGCAGGTCTAAGTCTTCCCAACAGTGTGGCAGCCTGTAACTTTCTTCCATCCATGATAGTGTTCACTGCAGCAACAAACTTCCCACAGCATCACGTGAGAGATCTTCAATGACTCCTTCGCTTCTTACCACTTAGATCTGTCTCATTACTGAGAAGAGTAAATGGGGCTAGGAGTAAGCTCCCCCAAACTTAGTTTCTCAAGGTATTCAGCAGATGTAATTGTATTGATACTAGCCCAGTCACAGAGAGCTCTCGAATTAATTCCAACAATACAAGGAACTGAGAAGCTCCCGGGTCTTTCATCTTTACTGCAGTTCTTTCTATTTTACTGACTGCTATGAGATTCACTATTCCTTCCTCTACTATTTTTCTTTTCGCTTCGTATGTCCTTCGAAATTTTGCATAGAGTGGCATTTGAGCACACTTCAGAAAGGTATATTTGATCTCCAAATTTTCTGAAAGTTTTAAGAACTCGCGAACTGTTCCTCCATCCGACTAATTTGTGGTGGGACCTATAGCTTTGATCCTTGGATGTTCTTCCTTTCTACTCTTTCTTTTCTCTATCTCCAAGACTCCTTCCCTTTCTCTGGCTTTCTTTCTTTCTTTGTATCATTGCCATTTTTCTCTTCTTACCCTTCAACCTTCCCACTCCTAAGTCGCACACCCACGCGCTGGGTTCTTCCTGTAGTCGCCACTGGGCACCTTCCTCCGGCTTTCAGTGTGGTTAGGGCCTCAGCCTTCTACTTGTGTCTCCGGTGTTCTTCAGATGCATCAGAAATTTCCTCAAAAAATTTGAGAATTATAGCGCTGCTTCAACTCGCAAATTCTCTAACGCAGTGGAGATTAAAATGGGCCTTCTTATTATCCCCCAGCCAGTCTACAAAGATCCGTTTCAAAAGACGTCCTCGACCTCGATATTCATTTCGTGCTCATTTCACGGGCCTGAACTCGTGGTCATGATAACCTCAGTGAGGGCCTCCGTCCATGCCTGGGGCTCAGGAAGCCCCCCACCATAAGAGAAAATTACATGGTTCGCCAAGATAATAATATGCTGGTATTGACTTAAATGGTAGCCGCTCACCCGCATAATTAACCTCTTCAAAGATCATATAATTGTTCTTCGCCACTTCTCAAGATTTCCTTCAATAACTTCTTCAATGTCTCTATTTCATGAGCAAGTGTGTGCTTTTCTTCTTGCTTGTCCAACCCAGGCATAATGGCATCCACTAACTCACTCCAATGGCCACATCCGTCACCCACGATCCTCTCCGCTGCTTTCCTTTCAAAACAGAACAGTTTCTCATGTCAGATTGAGCCAAAGCCCCCAATCACTCCTTCAGACTTTTTCGCTTGAATGCTCCAATGCAGATAGGGTTGGTTCAATGATCCCTTTGATATATACTTCATCCAATGATATATAATGTCCATCCTAGTCTTCAATCTATCCCCATGATTGACATCTTCACGAATCGCTGAACTTTTCCAAGTTATATGTGCTTTCTTATCTTCCCCATAATCATAAACCATTCCTTCTTTCTCAAAGAGGCCTGTAAAAGAATCGACGGTAGGCCTCTACTAACTCCCTCCTGGGCATCACTGCAACCATATGAAGATTCATACCCATGTGTCGTTGTATCTCTGGTAGAGAATGTAATGATTTTTACTGACACTTCGTCTCACCCCATTCAACTTTGACTCAGATAGCCATCCTGAAATCTTCCTGTGCTCGCTAGTCTTCGGGGCACGATCTCACAACCATGTCGCTGGACCATTGTAATCGTGGTCAAGCCATCGTACTACATCAATCAAGTAGCCGCCCATTGCCGAGTATTCATCCTCAGATAATGGTCTCGTGGTCTCATTAGATTCAGAAGTATTGAGGTCTTCAGCCTATGTACTCATCCCGATCCTCGCCTTCATCCGCCACAATAAGTCGCTTTATCTTTCTGGGCTTCAGTGTCCTCTCTAATTCCTGTCATCCTAACTGATCACAGCTATTTCCTATGCATTAAATTTTATGTCCTTAAATCAAAACACATTCTCATTAATATGATTAGTTTATTTGAACAACATTTTCAATATATTATATAAAGGTTAGTATAAAATAACCACCGCTGAAGCTATTTTTGTTCTTTTTCTTCAAATGTCCAAATTAGTAATTCTTCTTTCATCTCAATATCATCATCAATTTTTAGATCTCTCTATGAATGCTACATAAAATTCCTGTAAGTTGACTAGACCAGTGACTTTCTAGAGTAAATCATTTTCTAATATCGGTTTTGAAGCTCATTATACCGCAAGTGCAATGTGTCGGCCATGGCAAATTGATTTAAGTCCTGGGATAATAATCCCTTACGTAGATCTCAAGAATTTAGATCATCCACCTCTGACTACCAAGCTCCATACTATCGGACTACAAATGATGTGTTCCAGCTTAAGAAGTCGTAAACTATACGTTATATGGGTCAAAGAATGAACAATCGAAGAACCGAATCCAAAGAATAATGAATAAAGAAGAAGTTAAGAAAATTAAATTTAAATCCGAGTAATTATCGCGTTTAGAGTACACACAGATCAATGCTATTGTGAAGTATCACCTGCCTAACACGTTAATTTTTCTTGTGTATTTCCAGTTTTAAAATCATTCAGGCGCTTAGTAAAGACAAATGATCTCTCCACCCCACATTCATTATCCGATTTTTAATTCGATCCTCTCAATATTGGGGAATGAGATAACTACTTTTAATTAGTGACTCTCCTATTTCTGCATGGTAACATCACATCCATTTTGATTCAGAACCTAGCTCCAAGCACTGGTCACAAGACATATAACTTGTAATACTTCCAAAATTAGAATACCCAAACTCCTCTTTGATTAGATCCCCACCAATACTGGATCGTCACTATTCTAATGAAAAATGAATCTTTCTGTTATTAAATGATAACTCATTCAACTCATTCTTGATTTCCAAGCAGAAGATATTTATCAAAGAATCCACAAAGCCTTTACATCTCAATAGTGTGTTAATATACCTTCAAAGAAATGTTCATAACTCCCAGACGGCCTCTGGTGTCACCCAGAGGACCCCTTGAAATGAGTACTTGAAACATTCTTAATACTATACAAGAAACTGATATTCATCAAAAACATTAAACTGACAACCTAAAGTAAATTCATAAACTCAATCAGAATTTGGTTTGAAACAATCATGTGAAAGATAATTTCACACTACATTCACTTAATGGAAGCCGGGTTCTCAATCATCGACCACACACTACAAGATTCTCCGATCATAAGAATGAATCAAGACATGAACTGAGAGCTCTAATTCCAAAATTTGTCCGAACTTCAAAATTATCTGCAGGTAATTTGAAAAGAAATTAATTCAGATTCGCCTTCTGCCAAACCATAACATCCAGTCTGTAAATAAACGAAATCGAAACGTATAAATCTAATCTAATTCTAACTTATCAACATTAAAGAAAAAAAGAAAGAAAACTAAAAGAAAATAAAGAAAATGAGCTTCAACACCCGCACCTCTCACCAGATGCCGCCGCCAAGCTACCGCAGATTGGTATCGCGGTGATTTATGGCTTACCGGGCCCTAATCCCATCGCGCCTCAGATTTCGGCGATCGCCCATATCGTTCCGCCAGTGATTTAATCCTCGCGACATCATCCATGTCGCAATATCGACATTCATCGACATCGCCAAGTCTTCTGCAGCCTCTTCAATCGATATGTCTTCGAAGGCCGCTACAGATCAATCTTCGTTTGGCGACATCACCATTGACCGCAGCTCAACCGATATCGCCATGTCGCACTTCGGTCTCGGCCGCACATCACTTATACCTCGCGTGCTTAATATAGTTCTCCCGATGTCGCTGACATCGTCTTGTCGCTACATCAGCTCACCTCTTCTATAGCTTTTTAACCGATGTTCAGTGATGTCCCGACCTCACCCTGGTCGCACGCAGCTTCATTTCTTTGCAGCTTTTCATCTGATAACTCTGGTCACATCACCCTTATCGGCATCGACTTAGCGTTCTCTCGAGGCTTAACTGGTTAGCGGTGTCTCACGCCATTCTTTCTCGTGACATCGCCTTAAGGAACTTACAAGCTTCCACGCGTTTCGTGTCGCGGACAACACCCTGTCGCACATCGCCTGATGGATCGCCTTCACTTGACGAGTCTATTGTCGATACATCAATCCCTTGTCGCGATATCAATTCATGCCTTGCGTGTTTCGCGGTCCTTACTAATGTCGCGATTAATCCTCGTCAGCGATACGTTCGAAAGTTACATCGCCTTTCCATCTCACGCAAGCCCGCCATAGCTTCAAGGCGATTCTCCGTCGCGACTTCTATCAAATTTCTTCCATGTTTCCCGGCTGTCGCCGCATGCTTGATCATTCGCGGGATGTCGCACCCTTCTTCACTATTGTTGTCGATAGCCTACATCGTCTTTTAAGGATCAGCTTCGTATCATTGTCGATATCACGACGCATCTCGTGATGTCACGACATGAAGTCTTTCTTCTTCTTCATTTCTCGGTTGCTTCACTGAGTTTCTTTGTCCTCACCGGCCTTTGTTCTTCATAAGCTTCTGCTTTCCGATCGGAGTTTTACCGTCGCAACCCGGATATGCATTTTGATTGTCGCCAAAGCTTCACGACACGTTCCTTTATCTGCGGCCCTTTTCGTCAAGAACTCGTCTCAAATTAATTATTCATTAACGCCATCCACCTTCTCATTTCTTTTTTTCTCAAATATTCTTCTTTTTCTTGAATTCTCAGGCTATTTAACAAGCTTGGCTAGTTATTCCATACTCGCACATAAATCGGCCTTGTTTAGATAAAATAGATCGAAAAATGGACTAAAAATAGATGACTTCTTCGCTCATCGGGCTACTTTGAAAGCAAATGTAGGATTATCGTACACACAACAACAATAACCAACCTCTGCATCTAACGGGGAGTTAAGGAAGAATGGGGGATTGAGGAAACTTACCCCAAAGCCTCCCCTTTGACTTTAACAGGTATAACAAAAGGACTAAAGAACAAAGGGAAGGGCAAGGAAAAAGAAACAAAAGCAGGAAAAATGAAGGAAGGTTGCACTGAGCTAGAAAAGTGGGAAAACCAATATCCATTGCAATCGGAAGCTCAAAGTGAGTCGAGCCACTCGGAGGACCTTCTAGGAGCTAAGATGTTCCAACATGAACAACCTGAAATTTCAAGGCAGAATTGATAGAATTGTTGATGTCTATGCGGCATGAGATAAGGGAGAGAGATGACCAATTAAATACACAGCTCCAGCTTAGGGATGAGTATTTTGATGTAGAGCTCAAAAGAAGGGATTAGAAGATGCACTGAAGAAAAGGGATGAAGAGTGGAGAACAGAATTAGAGAAAAGGGACATAGAGTGGAGAACAGTCTTGAGAGATAGAGACAATGCATTGTAGGCAAGCATGGATTCAAGAGATAACAACTGCAAGAACAGCCTAGAACACTGCAAACCGAGTTTTCGCATGATGAGCTATGATGAAACACAATAAAAGTACCAGGACATTCTCGTGAATCCTGGTGCAGTGAGAGGTAGCGAGAACTTAAGGTATGAAAGAATGCCGTGTAAGATTCGATCATATAAAGACAAGCCTAAATAAGAAGAAGATACCCCCGCTACAAACCTAATCTCGCATCAGACCCTACACTATACTCCCTTAGGGTGTGATAGAACCATCTATACCCTATACTAACCTAGATTCAATTGGAGTACCCCCTTGTGCACCCTTTAAAGAAACAGAAAAAGAGAAACAAACTAGTACATAGGTAAAAAAGAAATCACCCCAGTGGAGGAAGTGGAAGAATACCTTAGGATAGAAGCAACAGTGGAGAGGCTCAGAAGAATAAAAATGAACAATACTTTTAATTCTTCCCACCTCCTCATCCTCTTTTGTATTCAAAGCCCATTCTTTTGAATAAAATAATTTTTTTAGAAAAATCTTGTGTTCAATTGTGTTTCAGGTTGATTTGGGTGTTTTTATTAGTTTTTTTTGCTTCATGTTTGTCATCTGCTTGGTTGAATAAAGAAGAAATCAACTGCCTGGATCAATTAGCTTAATTGTTGCAGCATGTTTGGATGAAATGACTTGAGAACAATTGTGGTTGTGGTGTATTGTTGTGAGTTGAATGCATAATCGAAATAAGCTTCTTTGCTTGATTAAAATAACATAACAACAAAAATTTCAAACCCAAACAACCACTGATTGAAATCAGGCAGCCTCAACAATTGAAAAGGAAGTTGCATGTGTAAGCTTAGGAATGAAGTTTAGGTTCAGATTTAAGAAAATGTAGTTAAATAGATAGCACAAATAATACTTTTGGAACGTTGTATAAAACAATGAGAGGCCGTTGAAAGTCCTCAAAACAATGCACATGATCAAATGCCTTAAACAAACTTCAAGAAGGATTAGGACATCTTCCTCGGGGTTCACAAGAACAACATTCCAAGGTCCTAAATCTTGTTAGATTATTAGTCAAGGCGAAATCCTAAGCAATGCAACTAATAGGAAATGATATAGGTCATCCTTGGAAGTTTGAGCCTTTCAAGCCTACCTTCATAATATGCATAAGCATATACTCTAGTTCCATATTTGAGCAAAATTGTCTAGTTTCTTCATTTAAACAGCAATTAGAAGCCTCAAACCCTTCCTTATCTAATCCTAAGAAGAACCTCATTTGCCTAGGTTTTAGGACAAGAACTTCAAAATATTAAAATGACAAGTCTGGGGGAATGTTATGTTGATTTGAAAGGAAACAAGACGAAGACGGAAAAAGAAAAACAAATGAAGAAATGGAAAAGAATGCAGAAGAAGTCAAAATTGTAAATTTTCAAATGTGATTAAGCCGCCTGTGGCCTTCTCGAACAATTAAGTCTTAGGTGTTTCAACACTGGCACCAATGCCAATCGGTATGGGAGCTGCTAACCCAAAGTTCTCTAAGAGTGGTAGAAAGCCTAAGAAGACGTCAAAATTGATTTGAAAGGAATGTTATGTTGATTTGAAAGGAAATAAGAATGAAGGATGGAAAAAGCAAAAAACAAATGAAGAAATGGAAAAGAATGCGTAGAAGAAGTCAAATTGTAAATTAATAAATGTGACAGCCAGATATGGCCTTTCCTCTTCGAACAATTAAGTTCTTATGGATGTTTCAATACCTAGTACCCTAATGCCAACTGGTATGAGAGCTGCTAAACCAAAGTTCTCTAAGAGTGGTAGAAAGCCTAAGAAGACAGGACATTGCACTAATCCTAAAAATTTTTGACAAGTAAAAGAAAAGCAAAAAGGTGACTTCTAAAAGATGCCGTTTAAGAATATAAACACGATACATCAAGGACAAGTTTGGGGAATATATTTTTCAGACATTAGTAGAAAAGAAAAGGATGAAGGATAGAGGCAAGATACACACTCGAAGAGCGGAATATGGGTACCCTTAGCCTAAATTCTCCACTTATCTACCAATTACCCAAGCCAAACTCTCTACAAGCCTAAAAGACCTACTCAATCTTGAAGGTGGTATTCTGCCTACATTAGTGGAGAGACTAATATGAAAAATACATAAGGAGACTTGAAAAGCTAAAGAAATCAAGTCACCGTAGAGTCCTAGAAGATTAGGTAATTCTCCTGCCAAGGATGAAAGTGAAAGAAAACCATCACACACAATGTGAGAGATCGTGATTAATTGACCGAATTGTTTACATTTCAAGATTCACAGTTTGTTTTGTGACAATAATTGAAAATTTTTCTTAAGTCCGAATCTAAAAATCCAATGAAATTGTCGCAATCGACTAGTTTCAATCTGGGTTGCATTTTCGGCAAAATGTAAAATGTCCTTAAAAATAAAGCTAAATTGTTTGAGGACAAACAAATCTTTCTTTCTTTGGGTTAGGGGGGAAAAGCAAAATTTTAAGCTGTGACTGTAATTTGTGTCTAACTCACTATTTTTGAATTCATTTTTCTAGCTTGTTTTTTAGTATTTTCAAAGAGTCAGTTTTAATGCCAAATTATGGAATAATATTTACAAACTTGTGTTTTATAAGAGTTAATTAAAAATGAGATAGATTTCTGTAAAGAAAGAAGAGAAAATGTTAGAATTGCAAAGAGCCGTCAAGGATAGACTTCGGGTTGGCATAAAAGTCTAAGCAAATGGCTAGAGAACTGTGTTGCAACAACATTTTTTGTGTCTCAACACAAGAGTAAAAAAATTGGCAGATGAGATATGTCGCAATAGAAGACAACATGTCGGGAGAAATTAAGAAGTCAGGCTGAGACAAAGATCGCTGCGTTGCGACATAATGAAAGACTATAGTGCGTGACCATTCCGACAGACCTACTCGCCGCGACACCACTCTTGCAACATGGAGGAGCTGGTTGAGACATAAGAGAGCACTGAAAGAATAAGTTTAGTTGTGACAAGAAAATTTATGTCGCGACAAATGATGCTTACTTGTTGAATTGACCTGGTTGCAACAAAGGAACCCAACGTTGCAACGACTGAGGAGATAAGTCTATGTCGCGACATGGATCTTTAATGTCACAACACGGGAATAAGCTGAACAAAGAGAAACGAGGTCGTGACACAACTTTTAGGTCGAGACAGAGGTTTCAACACAAATGCGAAGAAGTTCGGTTGCGACATAACAAATTGGGTCGCGACAGCAGTTTTAACACAAATGCAAAGAAGTCATGTCGCAACATAAAAAACTAGGTCGCGACAACATAAGTAAGCTGAACACAGAAGAGTCTTGTCGCGACATGAAAACTAGGTCACGACAACAAATATTGACAACTCTAAGAAGTCAAGTCGAAGATCGAATAAAGTCGCAAATAAGAAGTCGCCTAAAGCATAATAAGCCTTTATCACGTACAAACATCTAGGTCGCGATGTAAATGCAAGATAACGAAGACGTTGTTGCAACATAACCTGAAATTAAATGCTATCGCTGACACAAACTTGGTCATGTATAATTCAATCAAGTGTGGTTGTCAGACCAAACCGTGTTGCGCATGATTATCAAAGTTTCAACATAACTATTTGAGGAATGCAATAAAATATTATCGGTGACAAAAGAGTTTTGGCTCGTGACAGTAGTTCTCACACCGAAAGAAAGAAGATCGTCATAATAAACTACGCCATCGCACTGAAGTAAAAAGTAGTACAAGATCCTCAAGTCACTTACGTACTACCGATACCTTCAACAAAGACATTAAAACTCTATCACGACATAACTCAAGTGTGTCGATAGAAGGTACTTGGGGCCATAATTTTAGGGATTCACACATAGCCTTAATTTTTAGGGCTCTATAAATAGAAAATGATCATGAGTTTAAGGGGCCATCAAGATTGAATCCAACCAGAGTACTTGTGGGAGCGAGGACTCTTTTTGTATTATATTTTTTTCTTTTCTTTTCTTTTTTTTTAGTTTCTTTCCTTTCAGAGATTAGATTTGTTTTAGGATTTTGATTAGTTTATCGATCTCAAACAATACTATGTTCGGGAAGTTTTAAAGAAATTAATTGCAAAATTCATTTATGATTATCATTGAATTCACGAACTTCTGTATTAAAGCCGAAATCATTCCTTTAGTTGATTGTAGTTACAGTGAAATTTTCCTGATCAATATTTCAAGCAGAGCATCGTAATCCAGCTGAACACAACTTATGCGGGAAAGGTCCTGATGTTAGTTATATTTTTCGCACAATAAGAAGAAAATTTCAGTCGAGGGTTTTGAATTTATTCGACGTGGTGATGTTGTGAAATTAATTTGTTCCTAATTTAGTAGCTTACTTTAGTAGCTAATACCCATGAAAGGACTTTTGTCTGACTCTGATTTTCAGGAGGCCCTCTAAGTGACAGAGATGAGATTCCTAAGAGCATAGATTAGTTGCTTGGGGGTATGCTGAACTAATATTGACAGACTAATGAGCTCACGAAGGTTGCTTAGATAAATCCTCTGATTTGCTCATGGTTTGAGAAGGGTTGAGTGATATATCAATTTAATCAGTAGAGATCTCTCCTTGGTGCGGAGGATGATCTTGATCCCGTGTTAGCTAAGATGCAATCGAGGAAAGGAAAACTCTTCCAGGAATCTTAGGATGAGACACCACCATTCACAAATCTATGAATTACTTACTGTCTTGAAGCAGAAATCTCTGCGAGTCATAAGAAATGGGTATGAAGTATTGGAAAAGAAAATAAATCTTATAGAAAGTCCCAATTACAAATAATTGATTAGAATCATGATTCGGAAATGAACATGAATCTCTACTCAGTGAAAAGAATGGTTAGAGGAGGAATCCAAACTATACTACCTTGTCTCTTGACAAATTCAGATTCCAACTCTGGAGAAAATAGAATTAGATTATGATGCAGGAATTGATAATTTTACAGCAGTGAATTCCCAGTGTCTACTTCCAGCAATAATCTGGTTTAGTCCAGTTATTATTTATGATTTAATTTTTTCCCTTTATTTTAAATGTAGGATTCCATTTATTAAAATTCTTATTAGGTTACTAAATTTACTCTGAAATGGAAGTTCAAATAGTATAGAACTTGAGCAGTTGGGGTAGTTGAAGTTTAAATTCTTTTCAATTTCTGTGGGAACGATATTCGAACTTATAGATCCACTTTATTACTTTTACGACCTGTGCACTTGTAGTGTTTAAGACTGAACTAAATCTTTAAATGAGTTCAATAACAAAACAATTCTTCTTATAAGTATATAAGTTATATTTGGTCTTAACAAGTTTTTGGCGTCGTTGCCGTTGATTAGATAATATTCCTCTGGTGGCAATGTCATAAATTTGCATATACAATGAGGTCTTAACAGGTGTCCCCACCCTCTGGAATCCCTGCCTTTAGGGGCAATCTTGTCTCAAGTGTCCAGGCTGGTGACAATGATAGCATGTCATCTGCCCCGTTTGGCTACATCCCCCGACTTGGCCTTGGCCTTGATAACCTCGGCCCTGTCCCTAAAATCCTCGTGAAGCATAAGTCCTTTGCTTCTTCCCCGAGCTAGAAGAGGGCTGACTCTCCTTCCTCTTATCACTAGCGTTCATATCCTTTCTGATAGTCGGAAATAATGACCTGCCACCATCAAGTCTCCTCCTCCCTTAAGGGCCAGAGGATGATATGCCTCGAACCTCTGGAGGTTACTTGACCCCCCTCGGTTCCCAATTACACCAGCTTGTGCGATGGTGGCAACAATAACACTTTCCTACTTAAGGGTAGCAGTCACAACAACAACAACCTCTATGAAGGTCTATTAGTCAAAAGCCGGTGGTCGTGGGTTATTACTCCGCCCACCACCTCGACGTCCTCTTGCTGGCATCTGCGTGTCAGATAGCAATAGAATTATCAAATTTCTATCTCAGTCTAACTATTAGTGCACATGCCAACCACTTATAGACTTTAACATCATGAACTACACCGTTCATCACTTTTTCCTTAGTGGTGCATAATACTAAACACTAATACAAATCAGTTCCCAAGCTATCATGTTCATTTTGTTTTTCGAACCCCCTAAGGTTTATGTTTTTAACTTTGTGTTCATTATCTGATCCACACCATGTATATTATTCCACAAATCTTACATATCACATAGCATGTTAAGCACAAAACATGACCTATGATGCATGATCTAGACCCACGCCCATCAGCCCTCCAATTTTCGTGTACCTAGACTCTTGATACCCTAAGAGACGAGCTAGTATCGAGGACCATACTTGTGAGCCCACGAACTCCCTATGTATTCGTTTACCTAAGTTACGATACCAAGCGCGGCTCCAAAGCACCGAGAGTCCGTTGACAACCGTCGACATTGGAGACTATTAGATGTCGAATGGCAGACACCACACCACCTTGTCCCTTTTTTTTTAAAGACCGCGTTTAACGAAAATCGGATAGAGTCTCTTTATACGAGAGCTTCACACAAAATACAACTTTGTACAAAAAACACAGCAACATATTTAATATAATACAATGATACTCATGAGTCCCATTATGAGTGAAAGTGAAAGCTTAGCAGGGCAGTGTCCACACTACGAATATCTGGGGACTAAATTACATAGTCATAAAGTTTAATTAAACACTCTTACAAATATTACAAAAATAGAACAAGGTTGTTCAAGTATTTTACGGTTCTTTTGAAATACAAGCTAAAATTGGTATGTTCCTAAACTCTTTACAAAAATTAGAATTACAAGCACAACTCGACTTTCTTCATAGCTGGCCTCGTTAAGCGTCATCCACTGTATCTCCCTGTACCTGAAGGGTCCCACGGCTGGGGTGAGTAATGCCTAGTAGGGTAAACTGCTGCAGGGGCTGCCACGCGCCCTAAGTGCTACATTTGTGCCTGTTCCTGATCAAGCATTAGTAAAATAGGTTTCTACTCTGGAATGCCTACATGCTATGAATGAAGTGTCTCCACCCATACCTTTAACCACGGGTCTCACCGACTCCGCCAGCGTACTTATGCGTAAAAATTGTCATTGGTGTTATCTCAATGCCCCTTTATCCAAAACAAAAGCTTTTTTGTTTTTAAAACCCATTGGACATCCTCCGATAAACAGCTTTATTCAAAGTCATTAGACAATCTCCGATAAACAACTTTATTAAAAAACATTGGACAGTTTCTGATAAACAACTTTATTCAAAAGCATTTGATAGTCTCCGATAAACCGTTTTAACCAAAAGCGTTGGACAGTCTCCGATAAACAACTTTATTCAATAGCATTAGACAGTCTCCGATAAACGACTTTATTCAAGTGCATTGGACAATCTTTGATAAACAGCTTTATTCAAAGCTATGAAATGCACCCGTGAGACTCTGTTGGACGTAAATCCAAGTACTAAGCTCACCACCCACTCACCAAGAATGATGAATGATTATGACCATGAACACGCACCCATTTAATGCGCTGTCTCCATGCATATGTGAAATCTGATTATCTTGATTCCATGCCTATACCATACCATATGATAATTGCTATATGGACATTTTAAATCATACATAATACCCATGTATCACATTTTGAATGATCATATCCAAGATTAACATCTGATTTCTAAATAAACTACATAATATATGTCAACATATTATCTGCACGTATATTAACATCTACAAGTCATCACCAATCAGCGATGACTTACATTATCTTTCTAGGCTTAATTGTGACACCATGTCCTCGAATAGCCTCTGACAAGCCATCACAATGACCTTGTTCATACACAAACACATCATAAGCCAAACCATTATAACACACAATTTCAACCAAGCATATCATAGTTTAAGCAATGATATACACTACAAATATAGATTGTAGCGAAATTTGGACACAAATCATTAAACAGCCTAAGTTGTAGCAATCCCGGAAAACGGACCATAACTTGAGTTATAAAGTTTCGATTTAGGTGATTCAAAATTCTAACATCAAGTTTTCAGATAGAGATACAGACAGCCCAGAAGGATACTGGTCCAAAATTCTCACTTTTTCCCAACGAAAATCAATAAAAATGCGGGCGGTAAGTTCATTAAAAATAGAACGCTTTGTCATTATTGTCAGGAAAACGGACTATAACTTAGGTTATAGGTTTCCAATTTGGGTGATTCAAAAGCCTAACATCAAGTTCTCAAATAGAGCTAATTTCCTTGAAGGATACTAGTCCAAATTCTCCCTTTTTCTAACCAAAAATCAACCCCAAAAACTGGATATCATATAGGGTGAACGATTGCCTTATTCCTTAGTAATTTGCCAAACAACCCTTAGGGCAAAATTGCATGATCCATTAGGACATAAAACGACAAACAGCCGCTTAGAAAATAAACCAAAGTAAGAAGAATCCTACATAACTTGGGTGTGAAGAAAATTTAGGAAGTCAGGTGAATGACACAAACAGTACTGCTGATTTCGAACTACCGCTTGAATCGCTTTGGTGAAATCTCGTATTTTGATATCCACGTGTAGCGCCGTCAGTAGATGAACTTTCGCTTGGCTCCGACGAATTTTAACTCAAACGAGCTCAGTGGGTCGAAGAAAGAATTTTTTTATTTATTTTTATTTTTCTTTTCTCTCCCTTTCTCACTCTCACGACCATACCAGAATCTGGTCTCTCCTCCCCAAAAAATAATATTTTTTGGCTCCCAACACTTAAGTTGGACATGGCAATATATTAGCCACGTGTCCACGATCCGTCCGGGTTTGTTTCTGCCCCGAAACAATTTATTTTTGTCTCGGGTTTAAGTTAAATTTATTTTAAAATGAACTTTACTAATTCATTTTTCACTTTCGAGATTTTTTCCTCAAAAATCTTGTTTTTGAGGTCTATCAAACACTCGACGCCCTGAAAATAAAAAAAAATTGACTGTCTTGGAATTCGATGAAAATTTTATGAGTAACTAGATTTCGTGAGACGAATCCAATAGTTAAGTTCGTTTCGTCATCCGATATCTAGAAAAATTTTCAGGCTTCCTTGAACCATTTCGGTAATTTTACTGTTTTTGCCATTTTTTAGAAAAATTAAATTTTTCCTGAATTTTACATTGATATGATTTTATTGATATAAAGGATTGTGTAAAATTTATAAAAGGACGGGTTAAATAAGCTCATACTTATTTTGGATTAAAAGCTATTTCCTTGTTCCATATAGGACATTATGGTTGTGTTTGGTTTCGGGAAAGTGTTAAGAGAGGAAAAAAATCTTAAGGAAAATTATTTTCTTATATTTGATTGATTAATGATGATTTTGAAAGAAAATCAAATATAAATTAAATTAGTTAGAATTTTAAGCATTTTTAAGTTTTTTAATATTGATATGAATTAGTTAGAATAAATAAAATTGATTTGTAAATAAGACTTAATTCAAATGGTTAAGAATTCAGACAAACATAGGAAAGGTCCAAGCAAGTTCCAGTGCAGACAACTAAAATAAAAAATAAAACTGATTTGAAGTGGTAAATATATATAATATATGAGATTTAACTCTGTTTTTATTTGACGAAACCCTAGTCTCGTTTTCTTTCAACTTTTTCTCAGTAAACTATTTTTCTTCTAGAGAGAAATGATGATTTTTTTGTCATTCTTGGCTTAAAATCACCCTTCTACACCTTTTAGATATGAGTTTTCATTAGTGGTCGTATCGTCTTGACATAATCGTTTTGCTTTTCGTCATGGGGTGATTCATACGGGCAAAGCACGTCTGATAACAACAAACCAAATCAATGATCATCAATATGCTAAAGTCATAAGCAATCTAGTTACAATAATAATATTAAATGTGTAGGTTTCGAGTCAAATAATTATACTATTAACTTTTTTATTGTCTATGTTTTTTTAGCAATTTTGTTTTTATACCATGTATTGCTAGTTGAGTAAAATTAAATTTACTTAAAAAACTCTATTTTTATTTCGTTAATTTTATTTTCTTGCAAACCTATTGACTCCTTATGCGTGACATAATGATATAATAAAAGAAAAATAAATAATTTTTTTGTCTTTTATTTTTGAACAAAAAATTGTTTGTAAAAAAACAACAAAGAATCATTTTGAGAATTTTGTTTCAGATATAACATGATTTGTAATATAATTGAAGATTTCCAAAAAGAAAAAAGAAAGCTCGATGTTAATTTTTTTTTTTTAATTTCTATTAATTTTGTATATTGCGTTATAATATCAATTCGGATTCGGATATTTTATAAACTCTTTCCACCCCCTTTATACTTCATAATAAAATCATGATATTAGTTGATTTAATTTTGAATATCAAATTAATTTTTAAAATTATTAGGATTGTTAGAGAATTAATTCATTGAGTTTTGGGTGATTTGAAGTTTAATACGATATTAAAAAATTAAATGTGTTGTAGAGGAATCTCAAAAAGTGAAGTGAAGTGGACTGGACTTTCGTTGGTAAAATTTGATCATGACCAGCCCATTTAAAGCCCACTAATAAAAACATTGGGCCGGCCCGTTATTGGCCCATATTACCCGATTGATTTCATTCTGACCCATCTCTCTATACAGGCATACCGCATTCAAGCATCAGTTTCATCTCTTCCGACCAAGTGAACACACGAAGAACAATCAATCAATCCCTCCTTGTCAATTTCTGAGCATTGAGCTGAAGGTACTCTTCCAATCTCTACTATAATTCCTTCAATGGACTTTTACGTTAATTACAATTGAAATGATGAGAAAAAACTTCACCATCTGTGGTTCTAGGTCACAGAAAATTGCGCTTTACTGGGAACTGGTAACACTCCTTGGCATAGTTGATCCGAGTATTCAAAACGTGCTTTTGTTTCATTTTTTTTTCCTTCCTGTTCTTTGCAACCATGGTCGGATGTTACTGTGAGTGTTTTTATATATTCGATTTGCTATTGCTGGTTGTTTTTGGTACTAGGGTTTCTATTTGAACCGGCTTGGAACTATTTCCAGTTTGGATTATAGCTGAGACAGAAGATTTTGTTGGATTAACGATCTTTGATCTTTAGAGTATTTTCTGCCTTTCTGGTATAAAAAGAGTTTACGAAGCGCAATAGATTTCGTTTGGATGCAAACATAGAGAAAATATGAAAAGCGCAATTAAAATTCCGAAAAGAAAATTTTTCTCTAATGATGATGTTAATCATAAAATCATTATTGTTTTTTTATAATATCATAAAACCATTACATTTTGAGCAGCGATGGTTCAAGAATATAGAAATAGGCTATTTTAATTAGAATTCCCAGTGCTGAGGACCAGATTTTTTGTTTTTTTTCCTTGTTTGGGAGGCAAAATATGATAAATATAAGAGAAAATGAGTGACATAAGTCACATAACACGAGTACTTTAGGAAGAAAAGAGTTTAGGAAGTCTTCTTACTTATACATTATATATATATATATATATATTTTATCTTGTTCATTGTTAAGCTAGATGCTTCTCTGTTTGTTTGTTTTTGGTTCATTCATAAATTCATTCAAACTAGTGTACGAAATGAGTGCAAGAATCTTAAATCTGTTTTGTTGTTTGATTTGGTATAGGAATGTGATTCATCCAAATCTAGGGTCAATAATTTCCATTCGTTTATCTAAACATAGACTTTCCTAAAAAACCAGAAAGAAAGAAATAAATAAATAAAGAAAAATGAGTATCCAAGCACAATAAGTGGTCTATGCATTGGTTGTACTTAAATTCATCGAAACAGTCTTATACAACCTGTTGGTTTTATTAACTGGTGACTTCCTTTTTCCTCATTCTCTAAGAAGGTTTAATTTCATTGATTCATTCAATTTATAAATTGTCTCATCCAAATCTGTCTCTAGTTTAGTGCTTCTAAAATTTCTTAGTCAACTTCTCATAATATAAATGCTTGTATTGGGGACAACAGAATAGCTAAATCTGTGTGTTTTTTAGTAGTGGGGCAAGAGGGTTAAAAAATGAAAACAAAGAGAGAAGACAAGAATGATGAGGATGAAGTACGGGAGTTTCCTGATTTGAAGAGGCAGAAGAAGTTTGATGACTCTTCTCTGCCACCTGCTTTCCTTGCTTCTGAAAACGCCCTTCACACCCTTGCTTCTTATGATGACGATGATGATGATTATGAGAAAGAAGAGAAAATGAAGGAAGCAAGTGGTCTTCGTGGTAAAGATGAAGAAGGGGAGGATGATGATGATGATGATGATGATGATGATGACGATGATCCTGATCAAGAGTTCAACCAAGTGAAGCGAAGCCGCATGGTTGAAGTTCGTAGGGATTGCCCTTATCTTGATACTGTTAATCGCCAGGTACCAAACTCATTTTTAAGTACCAAGAAGAGTATGTGATAAAAAAGTAAATTTGTGTTTTTGCAGAAATGAATTTGCTTGTGGATGTTTTTGTAGGTTTTGGATTTTGATTTTGAGAAGTTTTGCTCTGTGTCTCTTTCAAACCTAAATGTATATGCATGTCTGGTCTGTGGAAAGTATTATCAAGGAAGAGGACAAAAATCTCATGCATATACTCATAGTCTTGAAGCAGGTCACCATGTCTACATCAATCTTCGAACGGAGAAAGTTTATTGTCTTCCTGATGGATATGAAATTAATGATCCATCTTTAGACGATATTCGACATGTTCTAAACCCCAGGTTCAATTGCTTTTACTTGCACATCTCTATCTTGTGGTTTGTGTTAGTTCGCTCTTGATTACAAAACTATCTAAAGGGAGAAGGGAAGGTGAATTGGTCATCCAAGAAATATGTATTTTAATTTTTAATTGTATTCAGATTCTATTGATTTCAATAATTCAATCAGCGATGATACAAAACCAATTGCACAATAACGTCACATATTTGTGGAAAAATCACCTTCATAATCTAAAAGTCACATTTCTACTAAAAGGGCTTGTAAAAAATATTGGGAGTTAGTGTTAGGAAAAATGGTGACTATGTGATCAAGTGCATAGCTTTCAGTTAGATTACTTGGTCTTTATATATATATATATATATATATTAAAACCTTAGTTGAATATTGGAGGAGGTTCTACAATGTAATTTTACAAAAAAAATTATGTTAAAACACAAAAATCACACTTATAAAGATGAACAGAAGAACCATTGTTCAAATGTCCCACAAGGAGCATTTGAATTCTTTGTGAATATTTGAAGGTACAGCAGAGGATGCTTGAAGGCATTCAACAGGACATTAGAACATCCGCCTTAACGTACCTTTTTTTTTTTCATTGCATACGTACCTCGAATGTCAAATTTTAGTAGTTTGAAACTGATTTCAGATGTAAAAACATATAATATGTTAGATTTAGTGCAATAATTGAATGTAATTGTCACATAATCTAATACATCAATATGTTAGGTTTTGGATTCTTGCATGTTGTATTATGACATACAAACAATTGCCAAGTTATATTGTTGTATTTTGATCAAAATAATTGCCAAGTTACTTTTCCTTTAGGGATATAGATACTTCACTTTAAATGATTTTTAGTTTCTGAATTATTAGTTCCATTATATTTTTCATCTTCATGTGGCATTCCTCATTTCTTCTTGATTGGTTGATTAAACATTGCATATCACCAATATTCTCAATATTGATTTTCTGAGTCTTAAATTATACAGATTTACAAGGGAACAAGTTGAACAGCTTGACAAAAACAAACAATGGTCTAGGGCACTTGATGGTTCTGATTACCTGCCTGGGATGGTCAGTATTTCCATTCTTAATCACGTGATCATCTAGTTCAAGTTTCATCATCATCTATCATATTATCGAAATTTGATCATTTCCTAGTGTTAGTTATTGAGAAACGGCCTTTGTGAATTTTTAGGTGGGATTGAATAATATTAAAGAGACTGATTTTGTGAACGTCACAATTCAGTCTTTAATGCGGGTAACTCCCTTGAGGAACTTTTTCCTTATACCTGAAAACTATCGACATTGTAAATCTCCACTTGTTCATCGATTTGGAGAACTTACACGAAAGATCTGGCATGCACGGAACTTTAAGGGACAGGTATGGCCCTCATGATGATCTTAATTATGATTTTTGATTTTGAAAATTTGTAGCCTTCAAAAGTTTTCAAAATTTTTGCTTGTCTATAGGTGAGCCCACATGAATTTCTACAGGCGGTTATGAAAGCCAGTAAGAAACGATTTCGGATAGGTGCACAGTCGGACCCAGTTGAATTTATGTCATGGCTTCTTAATACCCTTCACGGAGATCTAAGAACTTCTAAGAAAAATGGGAGTATTATCTATGATTGCTTTCAGGTTTTCTTCTTGCTTTTGTTGTATTGTTTTACCATTTTTTCCATGCTTCTTGTTAGTATTCATTGAAGTTGTTCTTATGAAGTATTGTGCTCAATAGGGTGAATTGGAAGTTGTGAAGGAGATTCCCAACAAAGGTTTTTTTGAGAAAAAGGAAAATGGTGATTTCCAGAATAAGGTCACTACTGCAGATGAGCATGCTGATGTTATCCTGGAAACTTCCAGAATGCCATTCTTAATGCTTGGATTGGACTTGCCACCACCACCACTTTTTCAAGATGTGATGGAGAAAAATATCATACCTCAGGTCATCCTCTTGTCATTTGTTGTATATACCTAAGAGTTTTAGTATTGATGGAATGTTTTCAGAGAAAATGATATAGATTTTTATCTCCACAAATTATGGACAATGTTAGAAAATTTTGGGAACATGAATGTTAGGAATTATAATTAAGGACAATAATAAATCAAAACAGTGTTACATTAGATTTAGGGCGAGTTATCTATTTCTGGGCAATTTAGAAGGAAAGAAACAGAATAGCATTTGAGGATGAAGATCTTTCCTTACTCAGGCTGAAAAACTCATTTGTTTGCTCCTTTTGGTCTTGGGCTTCTCTGGTTTTAAAGTCTGATTCTGTTTTTGTAAGAAACATGCTTTGGTTATATAGGGCTTAGATGTTTCTGGGGGCTGGTAAGATTTTTTGGTTTCTTTGTCTCTTTTCTGTACAGGCTATTGTTTGGGCCGTGTGTGTATACAACCTGTATACGTTTATGGCAGTCTCTTTGGCTCCCTTTTTCAATGATACCTCTTGCTTACTTATCAGAAAAAAAAAGCTTGATGGTTATGCCTACAGGTAGAGTTGGAAATTGGTACTATAGTTGTAGTGACATAACCCCTTAGAAAATTTGTTAAACTAAACCTCCACAGTAAAAATTGCCAAGTGTTTAAAAATTATTTACAATTGTGATTTATGAAAATCCTATTTGGTAACTAGGTTTCATATCTACATGAACCAAGCATGGACAAGTTCATTAAGTAATTTGAATTCTGCCCAAGGTCAATTATATTTTGTCCATACTGTGCTCTATTAATTTTCTGCTTGTTAGTCCTTAGTTCATCTGCATCTTTGTATGTAATAGCAAGTATCTTCTTTTATAAATATGTGCTACAACCTTCTTAAGTATATTTTGTATTATTGGGTTCTAGAAGACACCTTATAAAAAGTGTTTCATAAAGGAGATTGTCGACTGAAAATGCTTTCATGAATCTTTAAATAATATATGTGGGTTTCCATACTATTTCTTATAGACTAAATTTCAAGCTTGGTTTGCTCTTAGGTTCCCCTTTTCAACATCCTAAAGAAGTTTGATGGTGAGCTTGTCACCGAAGTTGTCCGGCCTCGAATAGCAAGGATGAGATATCGTGTTACCCGACTGCCTCAGTATCTGATTCTCCACATGCGCAGATTTACTAAGAACAATTTCTTTATTGAAAAGAATCCTACTCTGGGTGAGTTTTACATTCTTGAATGTGATTGGATTTTCTAAATTCATGTACAAAGGCTGGAACCACCCTACTTAGTAAAAACCAAAGTAGATCTAGAAAAATGGTTCCGAAGGTTCCTCTAAGTTGTGGATTTCAACGATTGACGTCCTAATTGAGATGAGATTCTAGGTTTTTTTTCCACCCTTTTAGTTGGTCTAATGAATTAAAAGATAAAAAAGAAACTTAGTTATAGGCTATAGCAAGTACTATATAAAACTTCAGCTTTCTGAGCCTGTTCCAAGAGATGATTACCAAAAGGTTTTATCAAATAATTTGCAAAAATGTCAGAAATTTTAAATTTAATTCCAATTCCTACTCGGAACCATCTTATCTCCCCCCTCCAACCTTTTGCTTCCTTGGCCCAACAAGCCCTTTGCCCGGTTTTGACATTTCAGCTTTAATTATATGTTTGTAATTTTTAGATTTGATGCTCTTCTTTTAACCAAGTACTGTACTGATCTTAATCTTATTATGGTAATACAGTCAATTTTCCTGTGAAGAATCTCGAGCTAAAGGATTATATCCCGCTACCAGCGCCAAAAGAGAATGAGAAGCTACGATCAAAGTACGATTTGATTGCAAATATTGTTCATGATGGAAAGCCTGGTGAAGGTTTCTACCGAGTATTTGTTCAGCGGAAGTCGGAAGAACTATGGTATGGTAATCTTTTTCTTCCTAATTGTATAAATGGTAAAAGCAACAGACGTTTCCATCTACATCTGAAATTTAATTTCTTTGTTCAGGTATGAGATGCAGGATCTTCACGTCTCGGAAACTCTTCCACAAATGGTCGCTCTCTCTGAAACCTATATGCAGATCTACGAGCAGCAACAACAATAATGTATGTCGAGTTCATGAGTTAAAACAAATTGGAAAATATACACTCTCGGAAATGGTAAATTTCTCAACATACAGATAAGCATAGAAAAGTTTTGACTGGAGATATATTTATCATTGAGAGAACTAGAACTAACTTCCTTTGAAATTGTTTGTTGTTCAATGATCGAGTTTTGTAATTTAGAATTAATACACATACAATGAGAATGAGCTGCAGGCATTGAATTCAGTCTTCGAATATTAGATTTTTCTTTCTTTTTTGTCCTAATAGCTCGATTGAAATTTCCAATTTTTAATTTGGTCTGTTTGACGTTGTGATTCAATGTTCATTCATACGACTGTCATTACATGTTAAATCAGTTGGCTTAGAGTAGATATATTGTTTATTATTTTTCGTGGCCTTCTTGTTCTAGAAGCTTCGGTGGGCGTAGCTGTTGGTGGTCTTTCAATATGGAAACCTGTTTCACGACGAAGCCGTGGTTTTTCTTTCAATTAATAGACGCTTGTTTGTATCTATAATTAGGCAAATTTTTTTTTAAATAATCATGGATGTTCTTAGGTTGCATACATCTCGATTAATCATACGGGACTCTTGTAATGGGCTTGAGGGGACTTGAACCAGTGACCATTGGGTTAAGCAAATAAGACTTTAAACCAGCGAGCTACGGCCAGTGCCAAGGCGATAGGAGCTTTAACAAAAACCGGCTACAATAGGTGGAAAAGCATCTCAGTTTAAAATCTTGAATTCTGATTTAACATGGGCCCGATATAGGTTGTATCATTGTCCATCCTTAGAAAAATCAGACACCTATGGACGGTTTATACTCAGGATAGCTTTTGCCTGCTCCACATCGGCTCTTAGCTCACACTCTAGATAGCCATTTCACAGTGCGTATCGACTACCCGATGAAAATATCGATGATAGTTATGAACTATCTGAGGGTGCCGAGTTTAAGTGTCATTTCATAATCTTTTGTGAAATCGACGTGGGATCGAACCACTAACCTAGTACACTAAAAGAAACAAACTCAGATTTCTCACTCTCAAGAATCTTTCTTCACCAGCGTCCATTTGTAGAACTCCATTAGTTTGATGTTGCAGCGTCATTATTTCATTGGAGATTTCAGCTTTTTTGGGAAAGCCCTAAATTTTGCTCTGATATGATTTCTGGTGTCTGTTTGTTTGGTTGTTTCTTTGTGGTTTGCTGGTTGCTCTCTTCCCGATTTTTGTTGGTTTCATAGAGATCGTGCCAAATTTGTCTTTGGCTTCTAAATCAATGAATTTGTATTGGGAAATGATGAAAGTTTCCAAGATTTTTCTGATGGTAGGGCATAGATTTATTATCCTAGAATCCTTTCATAACATTTTTTACATAGGAGGGAATAAATTAAAATATCTTTTTGAGGATAAGAATTAATTGATCGAGAGGGATAAAATGATTTTTAAAGTCTTGATGAAACCTTTTTTATGTTTTTATTTAAAACAATATATTTTGGCATAAATGTCCTTTATTAATCGATTGAAATAAATAATTAAAAAGTTAAATTTCAAATTTGGTATTTCAATTATCCGTTTAATCAAACTGTTCTAATCTATTTAATCTTAATAGTCGACTGTTGACATTTCTAATGTTTTTTTTTTCATTTATGAAATAAATGCAGATTCGAGTTTTTATAAAAATTATTTACTACTCCCTCCGTTTGAAAATAATTGACGTTTTAGAGAGTTTGTTTTGTTTTTATTTATATGTCGTTTTAAAAAATCAAGAAATAATTTATTACCTTATTTTACTAAATTACCTTTTTAATTGATTTTTCAATTTTCTTTCCAATATATCTACTAATAATTGTAACATCCTGATCACAAAAAAAAAAAAAAAATCTTTATATTGTTGAGATCGGGCAAATTGAAGGATTTGGATAGCAATTGAGGTCGGGAACTAAATAAGCATCATCAACGTGAGATCAGGCGAAGACTAAAATCTTTATTCAACATATCGAATTCTCCAAATATCAGTAATATTACATCACATGTTGCATCTGGCCTAAATACAAAGCATCCGGTGACATTGTTTTGCAGCCATTTTTCAACTGAGGTTGTTGTTTTAACCCTCATGATTAATACCATTGGTTTATACATAATTTTTGATGGGAAATAAATTTATTTATAATTTTAAATTGAAATTTTTTGCATAAAAAAAATTAACGTGCTATTTTTTTTGGAAAAAGATAAAGAATAAACGAGAAAAAAAGATAATTTTTGGGAGAAGATAAAGAGTTAATGAGAAAAAAAAAATGATAATTTAGTCTTTTTTATAGAGAGAATATATGTTTTAATAATTTTCTTAATATATGTATAAAAATCTTAAATGACAGTTATTTTCATACGGGGAGCCCAATTTTGTAATGCATGTCCAAAATATTCCGGGTAACCTATTTTGACTATAAACTATAAAGTCATCAACGAGAAAGACAAGAATCATGAGTTTGACTCTTCATTCATCCGTCATTACCCCCACACTATAAAAATAAATATATCTTTTATGTAAAAGAAAATATGAAAAAAATTCAAAGGAATTTTTAAAGAGGATGTAAGAAAATAATTAGAAATCTCACTAGAATAATTTTAATGATTTTAATCAATTTATTTCACAAAATTTATAGTAAATTCAATTTTTTTTACCTCAAAATATTTTTATATATGATTATAAATCCTAAAATCAAAGAGAATATTATTACTTAAAATAAATAAAATAACACAATAATTTTTCATATCTAAATTTACATTTTTATTTTAATTTACACATGCTATATTAACTTTTACATTCATAAAAGTTTTTAATCTAATCTCTGTATTATGAATGTAAAAAGAAAAAAGAAATTCTAATTTGGTTATCACTATTCACTCATGCCCCTCTAGACAAGCAATTTTTTAGCCAAAATTAAAAAATAAAAAGAAAGAAAATTCCAAATGTCCCACAAATAAAATATTAACACTTTTTTCAACGCTAATACACTACTTATGAAAAGGGCAATTTATGGAGTTTGGTCTCAAAATATTATTTAAAATATATATATATATATATCAATTTAGTAATAGGTTTAAAAAAAATGTTTCAAAATGTCTAAATTAATGTGTCATCATCAAAACTATAGTTAATGATTATGGTTTAAGCTTGAAGCTAAATCTATATTTATCAATTACGATTTTAAACACTAATTGGGCATGTATTATATTGAAGTTAAATCCGATTTAATCAACTACAGTTTATGGATATTTCATAATAAATGTTTTTCTTAGAAGTTTTGGAATATGCCTGTCCTACCCTTTTTACCATTTGAGACGACACAACTTAGATATAAATATGAAAATAATCCAAAATGCTTTTTTGGTAATATATTAATTGTTAAAAATAATCCAAAATAATCTACTTAATTGATTAATATTTAAAAAAATCAGAGTCAAATTAACAAGCAATTAAAATAAAGAGCGCAAAAGTCTTCGGTATCTTCAAACAAGGCGGATATCTAGATATTCAAAATCTCAACCGTCCAATGGAGAGGTGATAGAAATTAAAGAAATAAAATAAATAGAATAAATAAAGAAAAGGTCCCCATCAAACTCACCGACCACACATCATTACCTCACACCAGAAGCTTCATACACTCGACCACACTAGATTCTTATCAGTAAGTAGTACATAATATTCGTATGAGCCATCACACTACCGTTTCACACGCTCATGCACTTTCTCTCCTTCTTGAAAGAAGAAAAAAAAAAAAAAAAACTTGTTCTTGATCTGTGAGAAAGAGGGTGGAGGGAGGGAGATTCAGAGAAACAATGGAGGGAGAGATCAGAAACTTCGTGATCGTTTGGGTTTCTGTTTACGCATCGCTAATCTACTGTTACTTCATTGGTAAGATTCTCCAGAAAGGATTCACAAGATTCATGGCGATCCTTCCGATCGTCTTCTTGTTCCTTTTCCTCCCTCTGAATCTCCATTCCATGCATCTCTGCGGCGCTTCCGCTTTCTTCATCGCCTGGCTCGCGAACTTTAAGCTTCTCCTCTTTGCCGCCGGTAAAGGCCCTTTATCGGCAGAGCCGTCGATCTCTCCTCTCCGTTTCCTCGTAGTCGCTTGTCTCCCGATCAAGATCCAGCAAAACAGATCTCGTGAAACCTCCATAAAAAAACCGAAATCGGCTCTGAATTACGCCGTGAAGGCTCTGCTTCTGACTATGGCGGTCCGGTCGGTGGACCACGGCGAGCAAATGCATCCGCAGGTGATTCTCTGTGTGTATTCTTTAATAATCTACTTAAGTTTAGAGCTCATCCTCGCCGTCGCCGGATTCCTGCCGAGGCTGCTTCTCGGCGTCGAGCTGGAGGCGCAGTTCGACGAACCGTACCTCTCCTCCTCCCTGCAAGATTTCTGGGGAAGACGATGGAACATCATGGCTTCCAATATCCTGCGCCCCACCGTATACGAACCCGCCCTCTGGGCCTCTTCCCGGGTCATGAGCCGTAAATGGGCCACAATACCTGCCATTTTCGGGACTTTCGTGGTCTCTGCATTAATGCACGAGCTCATGTTCTACTATTTGGGCCGGGTCAGGCCCACGTGGGAGATCACGGCGTTCTTCCTCCTCCACGGCGGTTGCCTGGCGGCGGAGGTTCTCCTCAAGAAGATCCTCACCGGCTCCCGCCGGTTACCTCGGCTCATTTCCGGGCCGTTGACCGTCGCGTTCGTGATGGCGACCGGATTCTGGCTGTTCTTCCCCAGCTCCTCAGGTGCAAGGTGGACGTCCTGGCGCTTGAAGAGTACGCGGCCGTGGGAGGGTTTCTGAAGAACGTCGTGGGTATGGCTTTCACCGCCTCCAAAGCTTTCAACGAAACCAGAGGCTAGTATTGCGCCACCCTGTACAAAATACAAAATAATCCGACGGTTTACATTTATTTTATAAACATTTGTACTAGTATGGTGAAAAGGAAAGGAAAGGAAAGGAAAGGAAATGCTCCCACCAATGACCAACCCAACCCCATTTGAGATGCAAGCATTTCAATAGACACAATTTTCATTCCAAGTCTAGTCTCATAAAATTTGTCACATTTCTTCCCAACAATAAATTTTATTTGCATGATAGTTGGTTATAAAAATAAAGATCGACTCATATGTCTTCTACTTGTCCGGTTACCCTAATTCCAGGGGACTCTGAACTTAATGATTAGATAGGTAATATTTTTGATAGATTTGGTCTGGTAAGCTTTTTTAACGGAAAAAATTACAATTAGTGGTTCCTGGTGGTGGCTGATAATTGTCTAACACATGTAACACGAAAAGCAGCTGGGAATTTTCTCTCCATCCAAACACAACTAAAAGGTGCTTTTACATTCACTTTCGATTTTGAAAAAACCTTTCATGTGGGTTTTCAATCATTTACATGAACTTTTTGTACTTTTATCATTAGAGTTTGAACACAAAAAAAAAGAGAATATTGTGAACCTAAATTTTTGGTGTATGCTAGTTTTTTTTTTTTTTTTATAGATTGTAATTAATCTCCATTGGTTTTTTATATTTTGTGCCGATTATTTCATTTGTCGTATTCCATTGATTTTTTTTTTTTTTTTGGATATTTAGGCAATTTTCATTCCTTTTGTCCATATTTTAGTTTTGTATAATCAAATTATTCTATTCTTTCATAAATTTGTTCTCCTTCCCAACCATTTCCCTTATTATAACAATGGTTCTTAATCACTCGAGTTAAGTATTATTAAATGGTTATAACAAGTCAATATAGATATTATATGCAAAAAATGAAGAAAATATAATGAGAAATTAAGACAAGGCCATTTAGGAGAATCGTTAGTTTATATGCGACAAAGGTCCACCATTAGTTTTGTTATGGTATAGGAGAGCCGTTTGATGGACATATCTCAGTCAATCAAGATCATAAAATCATACGTGGCACTTTCCTAACCTCTGATCAGGTTGAACGTCAACGAGCTGACAATATGCTTCAGAAACGCGACAAAAGCAGCGTACTCCTCAATCGCTCTCACGTCGGCCTTTAATCAAGAAAATGGCAACAAAGTTGGCTCACTATCCATTTATATCAAAATAAACAAAAAGATATAATGCTGTTAAGTACCCCATAGAAAAAGAAATATATGAAACTTTTGGTTCATTCCATAATGTAAAAAAGGAAATCCATTCAAGTCTAATTACAAGCCTAAACAATAGAATGCAGGAATTATCTCATGAATGTTTGTTCAAATGCATATACAAGCATACATGTTTTCTCATCCAAGTGGAACTAGCAAATACACAATAAAATTGCAGACACATCACCCCTATCATCCAAAATTTAATAATACAAATAAAGAATGAAAGGGTATTCCCCATACCACCACAAAAAATGATCGTTAGAACAATTAGATTTATCAGTTTCAACCTACTGACTCAGTGTTTCCTACATAAGTGCTTTCAAACAATTAAAGGGTCTGGTTCTAAGAAAGATCAGACCAAGCTTGCTGTAAACTCATCATGGCCATATCTATAATTCTTCCCCTAGTTGCCATTATTGGATTCCAGAAGCCCAAAGTTACTTTATCTTTGTAAAGAAGTCATGGGCTAAAAATTGTGGCACAAGCATCATAACAAGCTCCAAACCAAAGGGTAAAAAGATAATAACTGATTGGAAGGATAAAAGCTAAAAACAGGTACTTAAAACAATTAAGTTTATGGTTTTTCTTTTGATGGATAAGTTTATGGTTTCAATTCAGTGTTTCATGCAGAAGCATTTTTCAGCGATCAAAGTGTATAGTTATCAGAAAGATCATAATGAGATAGGTTTAAATTCATGGCCATATCTAGCCCACAAGCAACCACAATTGCCATTCTTGGGTTCCACACATGGCCATATCTATCAAGGTTCTCTCATATAAGTTAAGGAATAATTCAATAAATTTTATATATGTCATTATTCGTATAAACAAATCATATATGTATAATTGTACAATGATAACACTATATTACCTTTAAGTCAACATAATATAATAATTAACAAAAGCCTTTTTTTTCTTGTATTGAATCCTACAAACCCCTTCCATGCAACCAAACAAACAAGAGATCCAAGAATGAGAGAAGAACTTATCGACCGAGAAATTTGGGCCCGATGAAAGAGGAGCGGAAGAAAAAGACTTTAAGGAGGGAAAGATTGAAGCGTTGAAGGAGGCGGTCACCCGAGCGGTTGAGGTCGGCTCTGAGGCTATCCCTCGTCATCTGATTCATTACGAGTTTTTCCCTGTTATTAGTGAAGGAGATAAGGACTCATCATACAATACCTAAGCCTTGGCGTAGAAAATAGAGCATACCCTAAACGTAGTCTTGGCTCCCCATATTATAAATGTCTCATTGCACCCATGGTGCCTATGATTTCCCCTCCCACCACCAAAAGCAAATTTTACTTAACATAAAAAACAAAAATTAATATATATATATATATATATATATATATATATATATATATATATATATATATATATATATATATATATATATATATATTAATTTGTTTATGGAGGGTGAGAAGAATGGCCTTGGGGGGTGGTGATGGGGGGCGCTTTTGTATATTTATTAGTATATTTTAGTAAGGTGCCAGGAAAGTAAATGGAAATCACGATTTGAGGAGGCAGCGTCTAAATTAGGGATTTCTAAACATCAGGAGATTGAAGAGAAAACAAAAGTGAAGCGTGGAAGAGAGGGCTTCTCTTGGTGAGGCGGTAAGCAGGTGAGCTTAACTGTTCGGGCCAGCCCATTTGAGTCACGGGCTAAAAGCAGTGAAGGCTAAATCGTGAATTTTTATTCGGATGAGCTTTTAGCCAGCAGTGCGGGTTACAGAGACTAAAATGGGCAAGAAACAGGTCAAAATCTTCTATAAAATATTAAAAAAATAATTCCCTGAATTTAATAATTCTTCAAATAAAAATAAATAATATATAAATATAATAATAATTAATATATAAAATGATGGACAAAAATATTGATAAGTTAAAAATTATCTAAAATTTATGAAGATATTTAAAAAATCTTCAAAAAGAATTAAATAAACAATAATGTACATGTTAAATTGTTTTTCAAGTGTAATTAAATTAAGTATGATTAAGGATAATCTTCAAATATTTTATAGGTAAATCGAGTCGATGATAGGTAATTTATAGGTAAATTTACCTACGGAATATACTGTCGATGCTTGTAATTTTTATAGTGTAATTTACTACAGAAGACTATCAGTTAGTACATTCCGTCGATGTCTGTGGTAATTTATGATGCAGAATTTACCTCACAAGGAACACTAGTCGGTGGCTGTGAATTTTATTGTATGGTTACCTACGGAAGACTATTCATTGGTAACTTTCGTCGGTAATTTGTAGGTAATTTATAGGTAAAATTTACTTACGGAACACTTTCGTTGGTAAACTGTGAATTTTTTTATAGTGTAATTTACCTACGAAAGACTATCCGTCGGTAATCCATAGGTACTTTATAGGTAAAATTTACTGCGGGCAACCGAAATGCATGCGTGTTAATAGGTATTACTGTTTAGTGAAATGGTACTAAAAGTTGGTGCGAAAAAATTGCCTCTGAGGAACACTTAGTGGGCGTGTAATTTCGTAGGTACGTTGGTAAATGAATGCGCAAAGTTGTGGCCTCTGTCTGGCGTAAAATTACCTCTGAGAACACTTTGTCGGTAATTTTTTATATGTCGTCGGTGGAAATGGTAGCAAAAATGTGGGAAAAAATAATCTGTATTGTTTACGTCGATATTACATTAGGTAATTACTATGATTTAATCAGATGGTATTTTTGTCGGTAAACTATGAATTTCTGTAGTGTTCGTCGGACTCAGGAAGAAGAGCAAATCCGGTACACAACCGAAGGCTGACGGAGTCAATGGACCAGAATGTAGATGTCAGGAACTCCGTGAGGCCTTCTTGAACGATCTCGTCGTATTGAGAGGCCATGGAGGAAGAAGCCGGGTGTGCGCCGGGTCGAGCGGTTCGGACACGAAAGGATGGGCGAGTTTTATTTTATCTAGAGCTAAGCTATATTTAATATACAAACATTCATATGACTAACAAAATACAATGTAAACTCATAAATATATATTTAATAATACAAATGTAAAACTTATAAACACTTACTAATGAAATTGGACTCTTGATCCTTCCTAGAACAAGGTATCTATAAGCCGAATACGTATCGATTGCTTAGTTATTTATCTTTCAATGTAGTGACTAATGAATAAGTCAAATACTCATCTTAATCTTATTCTGAAGCGTCTTTTGACATGTTTCATGGTTGAAAATGCTCTTTACGAAGTTGTCATAGAAGCGGGAAGAGACAAAATGAGCAGATCAACATCAATCAAATTGCGGAATCTATCTTATTTGTTCTGCTAAACCACGACATAATTATGAAATTGAATGCCTTTGGAAACCTCTCATGGCCGAACCACATCAATCTAGTTGACATTTCAAATAATGCATGTCTTAATACATCCAAATCGGTACATAAAACTTCTCGACAAGTAAACAAATGCGATCGAGTTGGAAAAGGTTAAGTTGTCAGAGAGGATCTAAAGCGAGCTGAGCATAAGCAGATTCCATTGTCTAACAATTGAGATACACTATGTAACTCTTCTAGCCGATGATCAATCGTGGCGTTAGATATGTATAATGTGATAGTGATGATCGGTGTAATGTTATCATTCTGTTGACATGAACGTCTTGCCCCTTTGTACTGAGTGCTCATATCAGGTATATCGACATCAAATTTCATGCAAGCGATTTCCACATGGTGAAAGATAAATCAAAGAACCCTTTCATAAGGGTTTGAAGCAATGATTTTGTCGATGAGACTAAATTCATTGCATTCAAAATATCTAATGATTTATGCTGCAATACTCGACAAAGCATATCTGTAATCCCCATAATCTTGTGCATAAGATGCAATATGAATATGAAATCGAAGGACTTCATTGCCATTAAAGAACCACCTGACTTCCCCGCGAGATTGTATTTGAAGATCCTTTCGTTAACTACCATACATTCAAGGCCTGACAATGTTTCTGTACATATCTATCGGGCTATGAATGGATTCAAAATGTGAGCTCAATGATAGTACCTGGCTCGATGCAAAGTACCTCGATTCGCCTTTACGGTCTCGTTCACCACTAGTTATCCCCTTTCAATCGATATCTTGGGGGATCGCAACTACGTATGCTTAGGAGAAACACTAATAAGGTGTTGACAATGCATGTCAATTTGGAAAGATGCCATATTAAATCTCATCTTAATGGGTTCTGTGACTAATGTAAGTTGTAAGCGATGAGCAAGCAATGAACATAGTATGCATACTCCATTCATTCTTGCAGTTTCAAACTTACAACGATCCATTAAATACCACGCATGTTGCACCATCATATCACGACCTAAGTAAATCTCGAATGTGCAAATTATGTCGAGTAGACTTGATATTTTCTTCTTAAGGAGTTAGAAATTGGTATCTTTAACATGCACAATCTCGAAAATCTCTCTGCGAAAAACCACGGTGTGTGAATCTCTTAACAATTTATATTTGTTCTTTATTTGATGCATCCTTTGCTTCATCAATAAATACAAACTTGGCATTTCAACTTCTTCTGCTATTTTTTCTCTTACTTTAGTAGCTAGAATATGCAAAATATCTGTTTGGATCATAGGAGACGTATACTTTGCATTTCAGGGCTTTCTCACAGAACGCCAGTATCATTTATCACCAGCGTTGACTTGCCATCAAGCTAATCCTTCTGATTAGATTACGGTTCTTTGACATTCTGATTCATCACGACCTCTCAAAGGCACACCCACACCAAGCTAAGCCATTGAACACTACCAATGAAGTAGCCTTAAGGCTATGTCCCGTTTTCTTTATTTCCTTTGAACTTTGAACATTCATAACTTTATCAATGTGCACTGATATATTCTTCAACGCCTCAACATTTCTCACAGCATTATTGTGTGCGGAAATAGGACCTCCCATATGTGACAAGAAAACACATTTGACCCCATTATTCACTCTCTTCCAACTACTAAAACCATCAACGGTAAATGCAGGATGTAGAGGTTCATGACCTTGAAAAACAAAGCACGGAAAGCAACCGCATCTTTTGAAAATAGAATACTCTTAGCGTGGAAATTTTTTTGTACCAACTTTCTTGAAATCTTCGATTTTGAACTCCGATTTTAGTCTCGGATGTTCGACCCAGATAGGTTGATTTGGTCCCCACTTTATATAAGCACGTCCCAACCATCTTGATTATAATCAGGGATGTTTCCATATCGGAATACAATGCGGGATCTCGATCAGGATTCATTCTCATCAAAGGAATTCTTGAAACTTTTGTTTGAGGTTGAGGACCTTAGGGTTCGACAATACCCAGAGATCATAGAATATCAACACTTGTTGATGTTTCTACTAAACTCAAGGTTTAAGACTAGAATTTGTGTTTAACACTCCCACTTTTCTTTTAGAAAACGAAAAATTGTTTTTCTTCTTTTTAGATTCTTGATCTTCAACTAATAAAGTAGAATAGGGTTGAAAATTAGAAACTAAACTAGAGAAGCAAATATCACCTAGGAACATATCATACCCAAATTGCACATTTATCAAACTGAGATAGGGTTTAGGTATAAATATAATTGAGCGACTTCCAATTAAATGAGCCATATCCCTTACCTAATAAAATATTAGGTATTGCAAATAAACTTAAAATGAAATAACGTAAACATCATCTCCATAGTTACAATTACTGTTGTACTACTTCACAATTTGTAAAAGATCCTTAGATGACTAGAAATTTATAATATAATGTACACAATTAGAATAAGTTGCATGAAGAAAAGGAAAAAAAATGTAAGAGGTTTGGGTTGTAAACAAGCATCTCACTTGACTGGGCAGTAGAGAATATTTCTTTTTCTCTTTTCAATTTTCGTTGTTTTGGTTATAACCAATTTAGGTTAGGTGCTTTTGGGGTGGGTCCCAAAAGGGAGGATATTCATGTAAGGGTTTTTGTCTTGTTAGGCAAGTAGGAAATATACGGAAATTCTTCTATGTTCAGCTCTTCTTCTATGTTTTTCATCTCAAGTTTCACAGCAAACAAACAGTTTTTAAAAAAACAAGAAAAATTAATTCACGTGAAATGAAATTCTATAGTTTACTTAAAAGACCTAGAAATACTTCTAATGCACCTGTATTACTTCAATATTTCACTTTCTCGAAGTCACATAAGCAGATATAAGCAAAGACACTTGATTCTAGATTATATTGAATTAGTTTTCGCATAATCAAGCAGAAAATAAATGAAAAGGCAAGAGAGAAAAAAAATGGTAAGCAATCGATAAATACTGTCCTTAAATCGAAAAGAAATAGCGGTGAATAGGTGATATAAACACGAAACACATTTGATATGGAAACAAAGCCACACAAGCGATCTGCAGATAGTTGGATATAGAGAGAAAGAAGGCGTGATTTGAGTGTTAGATCTTGTTTGGGATCATTTAAAAAAAAAAACAATCCTCTATCGTTTTTGGAAAAAAAATTTTTGTTTAGGAACTTGAATATGAAAAACAATTGTTAAGCTTGTTCTCCATGAAGATTCTACACACCAATGTAGGATGCAAAAGTTTTCAAAGTACTTTCCATGTTGTCAATGGTTGCTTAAACGGTAACCCAAAACATCTCAAATCTAGATTAATAAATAATATGTTTTTGGAACAAATTCTCAAAAAAAAAATTGTTTTCTTTCAAAAATTTATCAAATAGGTTTCCCGATTTGGAAAAATTGATTTTCTTTTATTTTTCTTTAGCAACCACAAAATGTAGGGTATGGGGAGAGCGACACAGCACGTGAATGCAGCATAAGAATTAGGGGTCTCAGCAGTAGGACCGTGGAGGAAATGAAGCCTTAGGCTAAGTGGAGTACGACACTAGGCTTGGATTATTAAATCAAAGTAGGGTAGAAACTGAAATTTTAAGGCCCGTGGCTTAGCAGCGGGCGGCAATCTCTCCCAGTCTCTCTTTTTATGACATTAATATTTTCAATTTCTCCCTTCACAGCGGATGCTCATGACCGTTGGAACCTTTCCACTTTTTTTCGTTTCTTTTTTTACCATAAATCTGCACATTTGTTTACCGTTTTTTCATCAATTAGTTTTAATTTCGTTTACTCTCATGAGTTCACTCGTCTTCTCGCGTGCTGTCACGTTTCTTGAATTTGTTCTTGACCTTCGTATTACATGTGTGTGGTGGTGCAAAATTACAAATCAAGCATTGGTGACTCCAATAATTCGGATTTTAAAGAATTTTGGCTTTGATCCTCCAATTGAATAATATTTTTCCACCTTTACTTTTCTTTATTTGTTTGTTATATTTTATTTTGATTCATTTTCTTTTTAGTATAATATTTTATTAATAATTTTAATATGGATAGTGCATGTGCATCTTCTTCTAGTTCATGTGCATTATCAAACAAAAAATTTAGTTTAAATATATGGAATTTTTTTGATAGAATAGAAATAATTTTAGAAAATAATAAAAAAGAAATAAAAGCAAAATCTAAAATTTGTATCAAACTTCTTAGTAGTGGATCAAATTAGGGTACAAGTCATCCCCAAGAGCGTAATGAGTGTAAGGCTAGCGTAATGTAGATATTAGAAATTATATGCAATTAGGTAGAAACATGAATGTGGAAATTTAAAAAATTCTTATGATGAGTGCTGTCGTGAAGGAATGATTGATTACATGTAAAATTGAATAACTTTTAATATGATGGAAACTCATGAATATTTAGAAATAATTCAAACATTGATTAATCCTCAATTCAAAGGTTGGTTTGGAAATACTATTAAAAGAGGTATTATGAAAAAATTTCAAACAGAAAGAAAAAATTTTAAAAAATATTTTGCAAATTTTGAAGGAAAATTTTGTTTAACATCTGATATTTGGACATCTTTAATGCGTAGGGTTTTTAAGTAATGCGCTCGTTATATAGATAGTGAATGGATGTTAAATAAAAGAATAATTTCATTTAAAGCAAATAAATACTACACATAGTGGTAAAAATATAAGCAGCTTTAATAAATGATGAAATTATAGATTTAGGTATTCGTGATAAAATATTTACAATAACATTAGATAATACTTCTAATAATCTTTGCATCAATAAAAAGATTAAAAAGATTTTGACAAATAAAGATGATCATGCGAGGTATTTCCTTATGCGTTGTGCGCATATTTTAAATTTAATTGTAAAGATGATAGTTAAAACAAGTTGATAGTACATTAGAAAAAATTAGAGACATTGCATATAATATTAATTGTTCCCAAGCAAAACATGAATTATTTTTTTATTGTTGCAAAATTGCAAATATGAAAAGAAAAAATATAAATTTAGATGTACCAATTAGATGGAATTCTACTTATAAGCTTTTACAAAATATTACAAAATATAAAAAGGTAGTACAATTATACGAAATGCAACTATCTAATAATAATAGATGTAGATGTTATGTATTAAATGATTATGATTGACCTTGTGTGGACGCCTACGAATCTTTTGAAAATTTTGATCTTGACAAATATTTTTTTGTCTTGTGTGCTCATCCGGCTTGTGTCGAATTAGATATCTGAATAGCTAGTATTTATAGTGCTCTGAGAATTATTTAAGTTATAAATTTTTTAATGATACAATTTTGCAATGATAGAAAAAGATTAAAATATTGTGGAAATACCTTTGATTTATTATATTGGTTTAATTGTGGACCCTAGATTAAAATTTGATCATTTCTAAATGAATGGTTGCAAAGTTATTTACTATGAAGATCAATTAAAAATTGAAAGAAATTAAAAATGAAATAAATTCGTTTATTATATATTTTATATAATATTTATAAAGAAAATATGGAAATATATTAGTTTGATAAAATCGTAAATGCGTAATTTCATACGTCTTTTTATAAAAACCCTTTAGAAATGTTTAAAAGTAGAAAAAATGCAACAAGCGGATTGCCCGATAATACAGCCGATATAGATGAATATGCTTAGTGTAGAAACAATTCGTTTGAAGGCCGATGAAGATTTTGAAAATTTAGAATGGTGGAAAAACAGCGAATAAAATCGCGTATTTATCTATTGCGCGTGATGTGATAGCGTCACTTAATGATGCGATTAGCATCGAAAAATTTGCTTTTAGTGCGGGTGGAAGAGTGGTTAGCAAAAGCGTGTAGTTGTCGCTGGAAAGCGATTGAAGCGATGGTATGTCTAAAAAGATTGGAATTTAGCGGATGAGAGATTGCGGTAGTATTCCGAAGGTACACTGAGTAGTTGATACGAGAATTTAAATTTATCAAAACAGATGGATCCATGATAATTCGAGTCACTAGAAAATAGTGATTAAAATATTTCGTTAAATGTGTATTGTATTTTTATTTTTAGCATGATTTGAAAGAGTATAAATGATTGACAAATAAGTAGTCTTGCGGCCTGGTTGGGATGTCTTATTTTATAGTGATGTAAACTTTCATACATTTAAAATGTAATTATATTCGATTAATAAAATTTTTTGGATAGTATTTTTATTTTGAATTGTTTTAAACATTTTTATTTTTATTTAAGCTTTTTTAAATAAAACTGGCTTCTTTTAAGTGGAGGGTCGGACTTTTAGGCGGGCCTCTTGTGAGCTTTTTGGGCGAGTATACGGGCGGGCTTGTTGGGGCGTGCAAAGCCCGTGAATCGAGTACATTGTCCCCGGTGGCTGAGCTAAATCGGCTCGCGGCCTGGCCAGCCTTAAACGAGCAGGTGGCTCGAGGCAGTGAGAGCTTGGATTGGGCGCCGGACCGAGAAGCAGTACCGCGGGAACTTTGGAGATCACTGGGAATGAGGCGAGATATAATTATAATTATCATTAGAAGCCAAAGACCCTAAATTCTTGAGGAAAATATACAAGCCTGACAAATATAAAACAAAAATAAATCAAAATGAAGATATCCACGGGAAATACTTAATAAGGAGTAAGTAAAAAATAGACGCTAAGCTTGTCTTTGTTTGGAAAATGAAAACGAAAATTCATTTTCAATTCCCAGATTTTCTCGATATTCAAACATTAGTGGCGAAAATAAAAATAAAGCTTCTGAGGAAGGAATTTCTGCAAAACTCAGTTTAGTCTGGAGCATTGATCAAATTTAGTAGAGAACAAAAAGGCGTGAATTAGGGTTCTCAATGCAAGATCACAAATTAAGAGGATGGAATGAGATTGTTAGAAATTTAAGGAAAATTTTATCCTGAGTCGAAATCGTGAGAATAGGAAAGGGGAAAGGGAAAAGGAGGGAAAACAAAATAATAAGGGGGTGGGCTGGTATAGTGATAAATTTTTTTTTTTTACCCTGGGCTTTAGCCCACCACAGCTCACTAATAGTTCCGTCCTTGCTTCTACATGTCCCGAACGGGACGGAACTATTGGTTGGGCGTGGTGAAATTTGGCGAGTAAAAAAAATTTGTCACTATACAACCCCTTGCCTGCTGTTATTTTGTTTTCCCTCCTTTCACCCACCTGTGCTACATTTCACGATTCTGTAATAAAATTTCCCTTAACCTGGCGTCTCATTCCGCCTGCAACTCGAGGATCTTACGTGAAACTAATTCACGCAACACAATTCTCTACTGGAATCCCGATGTCGACAACGGGGACCTGAGATAAATTCCCTTTCTGTAATTCTTTACCTCGATCATACGTGTTTGAATATCGAAAATCGGAATTAAATAATTTCGACACTCTCGACCTGGCTAAAACAACAGCGCGTCAGCCACGCTATTTTCCTTATTAGCGTATTTCTGTGATATCTTCATTTTGATTTATTTTGTTTTGCTACGTGAGCTTGTATATTTTCTCAATTCTGGAGTCTTTGGCTTTTAATGTAGTATATCTTGTGGCTTGATATCTTTGCATTCATGTCATTATTACGTTCTCCCCCATACTACGTTTTGTGGTTGCTGAAGAGAAATAAAAGAAAATCAGTTTTTCCAAATCGGGAAACCTATTTGATAAATTTTTGAAAGAAAACAATTTTTTTTTGAGAATTTGTTCCAAAAACATATTATTTATTAATCCAGATTTGAGATGCTTTGGGTTACCGTTTAAGCAACCATTGACAACATGGAGAGTACTTTGAAAACTTTTGCATCCTACATTGGTGTGCAGGATCTTTATGGAGAACAAGCTTAACAATTGTTTTCATATTGAGTTCACCAAACAAAATTTTTTTAAAAACAATAGAGGGCCCATTTTTTTTTTTTAAATGATCCCAAATAAGATCTAACACTCACAGAATCACAAGTCTCTCTTTCTCTCTCTATATCCATCTATTAAGATCGTTTTCTAAGGTTTCTTTGTTCTATATCAAAGTGTGTTTCGTGTTTATCATCACCTATTCACCTGTTATTTCTTTTCGGTTTATGATTAGGGCTTGCTGATTGTTTCTTGGCTCATTTTTTTTCTCTTGCCTTTTTCATTTATTTTATGTTTGATTATGTGAAAACTGATTTGAATAGAAGTAATCGAGAATTGCGTTCCTTGTTTATCACGTTTGCAGATTCTTGAGAAAGTGAAATATTGAAATGTCACAGATTACATTAAGTAACTCTAGGTATTTTAAGTAAACTATAGAATTTCATTTCCGTGAATTAATTTTCTTGTTTTTAAAAGCTTGTTTGTTTGCTGTGGCTTGAGATGAAACGTAGAAGAAGAGCTGAAACGTAGAAGAATTTATGTATATTTCATACTTGCCCTAACAGACAAACGCTACATGCATCCTCCTATTTTAGGACCCTGCCCAAAAGCACCTAACTAAATTGGTTATAAACCAGAAACAACGAATTGAAAGAAAAGAAATGTTCTCTACTGCCCCGGAGTCAAAGTGAGATGCTTGTTTATTAACCCCGAAACCGCACATTTTTCCTTTTTCTTCATGCAACTTATTCTAATTGTGTACATTATATTATAAATTTCCTAGTCATCCTAAGGATCTTTACAAATTGTGAAGTAGTACAACAATAATTGTAACTATGGAGATGATGTTTACGTTATTTCATTTTGGTAGTTTATTTGCAATACCTAATATTTTTATTAGGTAAGGGATATGACCTCGTTAATTGGAAGCGCGATTATATTTATACCTAAACCACATCTCACAGTTTGATAAATGTGCAATTTGGGTATGATATGTTCTAGGTGATATTTGTTTCTCTAGTTTGTTTCTCACAATTTTCAACCCTATCTCTACTTTATTAGGATGGAAGATCGAACGAAAAGAAGCGAAAACAATTTTTGGATTCTTCAAAATGAAAAGTGGAGAAAGAGCATCAAATTCCTAGTCTTAGCCTTTGAGTTTAGTAGAAACATCAACAAGTGTTGATATTCCTATGATTCACATTGGTTGTTGAACCTCAGGTCTCGACCTCGAGCAAAGTTTCAAGAATTCCTTTTGATGAGAATGAACTTAATCGAGATCCCGCATTGCGTATTCCGGTATGGAAACATCCTGATTATAATCAAGATGAAGTTAGACGTGCTTATATAAAGTGGGGACCAAATCAACCTATCTTGGCTGAGTATCCCAGGGACTAAAGCGGAGTTCAAAATCAGATTTCAAGAAAGTTAATCCTGAAAAGAATTTCCATGGCTAGAGTATTCTATTTCAAAGATGCGGCATTTTGCTTTCAGTGCTTTGTTTTCAAGGTCATGAACCTCTACATCCTGCATTTACCGTTGATGGTTTTAGTAGTTGGAAGAGAGTGAATAATGGGGTCAAATGTGTTTTCTTGTCACATATGGGAGGTCTTGTTTCCACACACAATAATGCTATGAGAAATGTTGAGGCGTTGAAGAATATATCAATGCACATTGATAAAGTTATGAATGTTCAAAGTTCAGAAGAAATAAAGAAAATCGATTGCGTCTTAAGGCTACCATTGATAGTGTTCAATGGCTTACTTTACAGGGGTGTGCCTTGAGAGGTTGTGATGAATCTGTAATGTCAAAGAACTGTGGTAATCTAATTGAGATGATTAGTTTGATGCTTCAGATTGAATGTTGAGATAAATGATATTGTCTTAGAAAGCTAGGAAATGCAAAGTATCGTCTCCCATGATCCCGAAAAAGATATTTTGCATATTCTAGCTACTAAAGTAAGAAAAATATGTGAAGAAGTTGGAAATGCCAAGTTTTTGTATTTTTGGTTGATGAAACGAAGGATGCATCAAATAAAGAACAAATGTGGTGTTATGAGATTTGATGTTCGGGGTTTTGCGGGAGAGATTTTTTGAGATTGTGCATGTTAAAGATACCACTTCTTTAACTCTTAAGAAGAAAATATCAAAAGTTCTTACTCGACACAATTTGCACATTCAAGATTAACGAGGTTAGGGATATGATGGTGCTAGCAACATGCGTGGTGCATTTAATGGATTGCAAGCTTTGTTTCGCAATGAATGTAAGTATGCATACTATGTTCATTGCTTTGCTCATCGTTTACAACTTGCATTAGTTACTTATTTGCTGAAGATGAAGAGATTTCAATATGGCGATTAACTACGAAATTGACATGCGTTGCCCGATCTTATTAGTGCTTCTCTTAAGCGTCATACAGAGTTGCGATCTGCCCAAGCTATTGAGATTGAAAGGGGGATAACTAGTGGTGAACGAGATTGGTAAAGAAATTTGTCGGATGGGTGCGCATCGGTAGTCTTGCTCGTTGGAGCTCACATTTGAATCCATTGCGGTCACGATAGATATGTATGGTGCTATCATTATTGTGTTTTGAATGTGTATGGTTAACGAAGGATCTTCCAAATACAATTAGGTAGGGAAAACGGTGGTTCTTTAATGGCAATGAAGTCCTTCGATTTCATATTCATATTGCATCTTATGCACAAGATTATGAGGATTATGGATATGCTTTTTTTTTTTTTTTTTTTTTTTTTGTCGGGTATTGCGACATAAATCATTAGATATTTTGAATCTGATGAATTTAGTCTCATCGGTAAAATCATTGCTTCAAACCTTGCATTAGAAAGGTTTTGATTATCTCTTGTTATGTAGTGGTTGCATGGTGATGTCGATATACGTGCGACTTGATCTGAGGCAAGAGCGTTCATGTCAACATAATGATAACATTACAATTGATCATCACTATCCACATGGACATATTTAATGCTACGATTGATCATGTCGGTTAAGTACATAATAGATTCCAATGAAGAGACAATAAAATTTGCTTATGCTCGACTCACTTTAGATCCTCGGAGACGACTTTAAATCTTCGATCCCCCGATCGCATTTGTTTACTTGAGAAAGTTTTATGCGGTGATTTTGATAGACAAGACATGCATTATTTGAAATGTCAACTAGATCATTATCGAATTTGATGTAGTTCGCCATGAGAGATTTCAAAATATGTCTGATTTCATAGTATGTTAGTGGTTTATTAAAATACAATAGATCGAGTCTAGGAATTTGATTAAATAGGTTGATTCGTCTTATTTTAACTCTTCCGTTTCTCACGACAACCCGAAAGAGCATTTTTCGGCCATGGAAACATGTCAAAGTACTCTTCGTATGAAGATGGAAGATGAGTATTTGACTGATTCATTCGGTTGTCTACATTGAAGAGAAATAACGCGAGATAATCGATACAGTTCGGTTATAGATGCCTTTTGTTCTCTAGGAAGGATTAGAAGTCGATTTCATTAGTAAGTGTTTATGAGTTTACAATTGTATTATTAAATATTTGTTTATGAGTTTATTTGTATTTTGTTAGTCATATGAATGTAAGCTATTGTAAATATAAGCAGCAGAGATAAATAAAAATCCTGGCTCCGTCCTTGTGTAGAAGAATATCAACTTGTGCATCACGGCGGAGACGATGAACGTCGCCATCACCGCCGGAATGGGAGCCCATTTCCAGCCGATGAACCGGGCTGAGAAGGCGAGGGTGGGTAAGTATACGGTGGGGCGCAGAACACTAGAATCTACGATGGTCTATCGCCTCTCCCTAACTTGAGGGAATCGGAAGGCAGTGGTTCGGCTCGAACTCCGTGAGCCACAATTCCATCCCCAGAAGAAATCGAGGGAACGTTCCAACGAATGCTAGAACGAATTCCAAGCTCAAATACATTTGAAACAACAGCAGAAAAAGACGAAACAACCGGATTCATACTCTTTGTTAGATTATTATATTATTATATTTATTTTGTAATTTCCTAAGATTATAATTTGGATTTTCCTTGATTTGTAATTGTATTTTTCTGTATTAAGAAATAGCCTATATAAGACCTCCTCTTATACTTGTAATTTATACTTTTAATATAAAGACTCAAGTCTTTCTTTCATGAATGAAAGAAGCTCTTAATTTTTTTCCGTCAAGCCTCACTGCCTAGGCATTATAGCCAATGTGATATTTTTCCCTGAACACCACCGTTTGCCACACTCCGCTACTGCCCTGATCTCGCACCTGCTGACTTGCCACGTCATCCCGGGCTGGACTTGCCACGTCGCCAGCTGATCATTGACCGTAATTCAATTGTGTGCATCTAGACTTATTATGTCCCATTCCATTTTTGGTCGCTCGCTTTTTCAATTCAGAATTTCAATATGCAAAGATGGGATTTCGTCCACATGGGTCATTTTAGCTGAGATAATTTTGCCTAGTGGTCTCAAGCCATTTAGTCATCTCAAAGGCCGTAAGTCAGGGTTTTATGTCTCTCGGTGACCGTCCTATTCTGCAACAGCGTGACAAAGAACCGATTCGCCATGCCATTCCGGGATTGAGTGACTGGGGAAATGCTAATCATCATATCATCACTTGCTCAGAATACATCTATTTCATCTATTGTTGATGAGCTTTGGCAATACTTTGATATTGCCAAAGAAAGAGACTCATCGGCACGCAGATGACCGAGCGGTGCCTTGTAATCTCAAGCTCACACGAAATCCTTTATCGATTCACAGAAACCAAGTGAGTTGATCACCATATCATGTACCACTAAACGGCCTGGGATCAATTAATTGCATCTCAATTGTTCTCTCCACCTGCTAACATCAATTGGGTTTATGTTCTTCGTGAACAAGGACGACTGCTTCATGAATAAATAATATTTGAATTAGCCGTAAGTCATATTCTCCATCGTGATCCTTTACCAACACCATAAGCTATTCGCTGGTTAGTTGATAATGAGACCGCCTTTCGGGATCGAACCTAGTTCTATCCAAACCATGGTTCTTAAGATTCCCCACTGCTTTCAGGGACGTTACTCCCGTTTTCTCTCGTCGCTCCACCTACCTATATTTCCAAAGGCAAAATGAATAATGTCAAACGACATAACAATAAGAAGTCTTTTCTTATCTACAGAAACCTGTTACACTCATCAGCGTATTCTTTAGAACACTGCTGCTTTGACCTTAGTCCACCATCGCCATGACTCCCATTCAAGTCCGGGTCCTCGCTCACTTCTATAGCGTATCTACAGGATACGTAAGTTAATCAAGTTCATCTTCCATCTTCCAATGCATCCACCGCTCTTTCTACTTATATCGTACATCCCTATGTGGCTTGATTCCGCTTATTCAATCATAGCCGACTTTCTCCCGAGTTGTACCTTCACGCACTTCTACTTCTCTCCCTACCATATACACTGCAAATGGTTCTCCTATGCATGTCTCTCATCTGCAATGCGTCTCTACACGCCTCACTGCTTCCAATGTTAACCGCATTCCTAAACTCACCCATAATCTTCTTTCAAAGTAACCCATTGAACTTGGTTTTTCTTTTTAACATTTTCCTCTACTCGGGTGTGGTTATGTGATTCTCGCATCGACAGACGTTTGGGACCGCTCATAAGGCCCAAGGTTGCTTGAGCTCATCTTCTTCATTTACCGTCCTTTCGTCTCTTTGCTTCTCGCGTCCCGACAGAGAACTTCTTCTTGCTTTATGGTATTCTCACTTGGTCATGCATCTATTCAGAGTTAAACAACTGGGCTTTCAGGGTTCGTTACGCTCGATTTCAAATAAGAGTTTTGATCAGATCGCCTGTCAATTCGCAAACAAACCGCTTTACCATTTAGTAACAAAGTATTTCTCATGCTCTTTCTTCTTTGATCTTATTCATTCCGGGCGTATGGGGCCCCTCTCCCATTTCTACCCGGTGGGTCACGCATTTTGTTATTTTTTGGTGGATGATTTTCTCGATATACTCGATTTATCTCTTCAAAATCGCTTCAACTTTATATCAAATATATCGTGACTTTACCAAAATGATTGAAACACAGTTTTCTAAACCTATCAAAGTTTTTAGATCTGATAATGCCCATGAATTTACATCTATTCTACATCAATTTGGTATTGTTCCTCATTCCTCTTGTCCAGGCACTTCTCAGCAAAATGGCAGAGCTGAGCGCAAACTTCGTCATATTCTTGATGTTGTTCGTGTTACTACTATTGCCGCTTATACTCCTTCTTAGTTTTGGGGGGAAGCTGCTCTTACTGCCATTTACACCATCAATCGGTGTCCTTCTCCCATTGTTCAGAATCAAACTCCATATGATCTGTTGTTTGGTTATTCTCCCTCCTATGACTTACTTAAAGTCTTTGGATATGTCTGCCGGTTCTTCTCTTCATGATCATGAAAGAACAAACTCGCCTCGCTCTTCGTTTCACGGCTGGTTCTCGGGCATGGAATAGGTGTGGGCACATAGGTGCAGGATCCCATTAGCAAACGCCTTCGTGTTTCTCAAGATGCGGTCTATCTAGAACACAAATGAAGCTACCAACTACCTAATGTTCTTGCTTCCCTTATTCCCATCGATCCTCTCCCCTCGACCTTTTCGAGGAGTCTCCCACCTCTCAGCTTGAGCCCCCTTCCATTACTGATGTTCCTTCATGCATCAAATGAGCTTCCCAAGATCACCATCGGCGCACCACCAATATTATTTGCCCCAACCGTAGATCTTACGTCTTTCGACTCATGCACTTCGTCGTTCCCATCGAGTAACTACTCTTCCTTCTCACCTTCATGACTTTCGTTGCTTTTCCGCTCTCACCTCTCTCTAGGAACCTCAGACTTTTCATGAGGCTTCCTCTAACCCTTTATAGCAGCAAGCTATGAAAGAGAGCTGATGCATCAGACAAAATCTAACATTGATCCGCGATCTCCTCTCGAAAATCGCCATCGGTCAGAAATAAGTTTATAAGATCAGACCGGACGGATGGCATCAAGTGGATCGCTGGCCAAGGCTCGCCTTGTTGCCGTGTTTTACTCGTGAGTACGATTGATTATGAGGACTTTTGCCCTACTACCGACTTTCTTATGTCGTGACCTATTGTCGTCGCGGTTTAAATGACCACTCTTTTCGTATGGATGTCAAAATGCTTTTCTTAATGGTGAACTCGTAGGAAGTCTATATGAAGCTTCCACCCGTTACTCTCACTCCTGTGGTTCCTTCACAGTATTTCGACCACGGCAAGCACTTTGAGAGCTAAACAAAGCTCCTTGTTACGGTTTGCAAAGTTCAGCTCTACTATCTCTCAAAGATGGTTTTTCGTGCAATTCTTTGATACAACTCTTTTTCTCGAGACTATTTTGTCATGGTATTACTTTTCTTCTCCTCTTTATGTTACATATGATTATTACGTATGATATGCGGTATTCAGATTCAAAGTACTTCTTTGGTCACTAATTTGAAATGAAGATCTTAGCCCTTAATTACTTTCTTTACCTGTAAGTTTTTCTTCTCGCAGATGGTTATTATCTTACTTAGGCCAAGTATACTTCTGATTTGATTTTCTTCGAAAGGCCAAAGATTATCGTATAGCAAGATAGCTTCCATAATACCTATCGAAAGTATAACTATCTACCAATTTCATGATGCTAATCACTATCTCGATGCTACTCACAAACAGCTTGTCGAGTCTACCCATCTCACTACATTTGCCCCGGAGCATTTCCTAGTGCAGCCTACGAGTTCACGCTTATGGTCGCTCTAGATCTCCTTATTATGCCAGCTGCTCTCGATTCTTCGATATCTAAAAGGCACCATATTTGATGGTCTTTATTTTTCTTCCCATTCTTCATTAACTCTTCGTGCATATTCGGGATGCGCATTGGGTAGTATCCACTAATCGTCTTATCTACTACAAAGGTTGTTTTCTTCGTGATTCTCTTATCTCTGAGAAGCAAGAAAACAAATGGTCGTTGCTCGCTCAAGCACCGGGGTTAATATAGAGCATCACAAATGCATTTCCAATGAACTTATTTGGTTACGTTGGTTACTATAGATCTTGTGTTGGACTGCTTCACCTGAACTAAACTTCACTGTGATAATCGGCGCTATTCAAATTGCTCATAATGATGTCTTCCATGAACGCATGTCTATATTGAGATTGGATTGTCACTTCATCTGGCCATCATCCGTCTGTGGCATACCACTTCGGGCCTATTTCTCTCGTGATCATTAGCCGATATCTTCACAAAACCACTTCCTCTAGAAACTTTTCGAAGCTTTTTACCTTCCAAACTCGCATCGATTTCTTAAACCACCATGAGTTTGAAGGGGACGTTAGATTATTATATTTATTTTCAGAATTCCTAGGATTATAATTTTTATTTTCCTTGGGGATTGTAATTTGTATTTTTCTGTGGTTGTATAACCTAGCCTATATAAGGCCTCCCTCTTATACTTGTACTTGCGCTTTTAATAGAAGACTTAAGTCTTTCTTTCACTCAAGTGAACCGAAAAGGATCATTACATTCCAAAACCACGCCCTTACGGCATAATCAAGAGGTGGCTTCGAAGCTTTTGTGGTTTTTCGTAGATGGGCTTATGAGTTTGACCGAGAGAAGCCAGGCGCGGTAAAACAAAGGAGGGAGATAGGACCATCAAAAGATAGCGGGCCACAAGGCGAAGAAGAGGAGCTTGAAGTTGGCCAACCATGAAATAAAGAAAGCGGATATGCCGACGAGATGCAGAGAATGGAGGTGAGAGGGAGGAAGAACAAGAGAGCGATGACAGGTATGATAGTGAGGAGCCTGGTTTTGCCCTTAGGGATGATGTTGGATATAGAGTAACAACAAGAAAGAGAGGAAGGATGAGAGACATACCATGACGAAGTTCTTGAACTCGCCTTCCATTTTCCTTCTTCTTCCCTGCGTGTTGGGTTGCTTGAGTTGAGTTTCAGAAAGCAGAAAAATCCTCAGTTGATTTTTTTCAGAAAGTAAGGGTGTTTGGAAGTCATAGAAGGTTAAAATTCGTTGGAAGAGTTGTGTTCATCACAACACCCACCAACCTAAGTGACAGATTCACAGTAGTCTGCTTCAAAAGAGTGGTGTGATCACCTTAGAGGATTGAGTGATTGTTTGGTATAAGTTTGAAAAGCCTAGAATCCCTACCCTCAACCCTAACCTACTAAGATACACCATGTCATCAAAAAGGAAAAAATTGAGCTCAAGGAAGAGCCGAAGAGTGGAAGAACCATTAGATGATTACAATCATGAGAAGTTTGTGAATGTGGGAGCGACCAAGAAGTTCGGCCTCATTTCGAAGAATAGGTCATTAATTAAGGAGAAATGATTCCACCACCCCTAGGTCTTCTTTTGAAAAACCATCGTGAATAAAGGGTGGAGGGCACTTTGCCAACCCCCAAGGCCAGCTGCCACAATGGTGGTGCAAGAATTCTATGCCAACCTAGCAGCACATATGTTGAAAAAGGTCAGGGTAAGAGGGGTATTGGTAGATTTCAGTGCGAATTCTATCAATGAGTTTTATAACCTAGAGCCGGTTAATTGTGAAGCTTATGATAGACTACAAGAAAACCCCAACTACCCTGAAGTGCTTAGATTGGTTATCAATGGCCAAGGGGAGTGGAAAGTCAACAGTGAGGGACATGTAGTGCATTTCAAGGCCAAGCATTCATGGCCTACATTCCCAAAGCGTGGCATCATTTTATCACTTCCCGCCTCATTTCGACTACTAACGTATGCGAAGTGATGGCAAAACGCGCCTTGTTGAACTATGCTATCATTTAGGATATCCCCTTTGATGTGGGGCAAGTCATAAAGGATGTTATCCTCTACAACAAGGACACAAAAATGAACCTTGGATACCCTTTCCTCATATATGGATTATGTAAGAAAGTTGGGGTGTCGTTGGAAAGCAATGAAGCTTGAATACACCCAATTAAAGCAATTGTAGTGAAGAAAAATAAGCCGGGTGTACCAAGACCGGAAGAGGTGTATGATTCCGAGAATGAACCCTCGGATGAAGAAGAGCTTAAGGCATATCAAACCATGTTTAGGGTGAGAGATGATGACATAAGAGAAGCAGGCTAGTCATCTACCCAACCTCTGCCACCGACATCTCATGAGGAGGATGCCCCCAGTCCTATCAACCCATAGAGGATCAAGTTCAAAACCTCACAATGAGGTTTGATGCATTCCGGGATGAAACCCGAGAACATCAAGTCTAGATGAGCCAAGAAATGGAAGAGTTGAGAACGAAGATGAACACAATTATAAGCAATCAGGAGACGGTTCTAAGCAATCAAGCCTTCATCAAGCAACAACTCGCTCAGATCCTTGCCTATCATATGCCACCACCACCACCGCCATAGTGATCGGAGAGATCACTAAGGGAGTTTTCTACACCCTTCCTTTATTTTTCATGCCATTGAGGACAATGTCCAATTCTAGTTGGTGGTTGTGGGTGATTGGTTTGGTGGTATTTTATGCATAATCTCTTGATTGCTTACCATGTTCATACATGCATGCTTATTTGGGAATATGGGTGGGTTATTTGGGTAGTATTGTGCTTCAATTTACCTATTTGGCATAGCGGGAGGCCTTGGAACCATAGTAGGTAATATAGTTTAGTTTTTATGTTCTTAGAATAAGGTGCAAGTTTATATGTTATTTGCATGATTGTGTGTGCATGTTTTACATTTCATTGCATGATTGTGTGTTTGTTTCATTTTTTTAGCGTGTTTTTGGTGTGTTTAGTGTGTTTGAATGAGTTTGATGACTTAGATGCTAATAGAATATAATTTTGAACACAAATTTTTGAAAAAGGCCAAGTATAAAATGGAAATGGATCCTTAGGTTTTTAAATAATCTGGAATTGTGTGCTTGTATGATATGGGTGACTTAGCCTAATCACCCTCCTTGTGTTTCAAGAAGTTATTTATTTAGGAATCTAGCACACACACATGTTTGATATTTAGTGTATACCTTGGTCCCAAATTCCTTTACTTGAATTCAATTGATCTTAGGGGATTCTAACCACCCAAGTGATGTGACACCTAAGCAAAAGAGGATTGCCATTGAGCCTTAATAAAAAAAAAAACAAAAGAAAAAGAAAAATGTCAAAGAAGTTAGAGAATTAGGATAAGTGGGATCATTCAATCGGAATTCTAAACATAGTCTGAGGGGCCTTTCAAAGCCTAATGCCTTGAGCCAACTAGCCGGGAGTCATTAACTTCACTGCCCGCTACATGGGACAGAAGATGGATCCATCCCATAACCTAGGGCCTTTAAGTTTGGTTGAATGTTCAGGGTGAAGTTCGAGGAGAACTAAATGCCTGGTGCCCTTAACCAACTAGTAGGGAGTTGCTAATGGATCCCTGCTACAGGGAGACTCAACTAAAACTTCTAGGCACGGGTTTTCTTTTATTGTAAGAATTTTAAAGTGAATAAAAAGGGGTGCATTCTCATCCTTTTTTAGTTATCTTCTTCCAAATAGGTGAGTTTAACTTAAGTTTAGGGGTATTAGAACCCTGTTATACATTGGGGATCATGAATCATCTACATGTAGATTCCGTGGGAAAGGTCATTGAGGATTTTGAGGGTTGAATTGCTCTGTCAACCATACCTTATTCTACTAAGTTCCTTAGAGAGTTTAAAAACCTTAAGGATCCTAAATTTTGGTCGAAAAGCTTAATGTTAAGTAAGTTGTGTTCAAGCTTTGATCTTTCTTTTTAGTAGCATGTTTATCATGCTCATTTCATCTGTTTGTTGGTGTGTTATTTTCTAGTGTTCTTTTGTTTTGAGTTAGTCTCTTGCTTGAGGACAAGCAAGAAGCTAAGTTTAGGGGTGTGATGAGTGGCCAAAATACTCATTATATACCGGGATTTAGTGTGTTTATGATCTATATTGTATATAAATAAGCGTTGTTTTGATATATTTCTAATATTTGGTTTTATCTTTGATCTTTTAGGTAAAAGGATGCAATTGGAGGCATGATAGAGACTTGAAGATGGAGGGATGCAAAATCCTGCTCCAACGTCGGGATGTTGAGGTCCAACGATGTTCTGCCCAGTCTTTATTATCTAACACCACGACGTCACCTGGAGCTGTTCACCTAATTTAGGGGTTTAAAATCGAAAATCAGATTTTCTAGAGAGGGAGAGGACGTAGATTCCGTATATACATTGGGGATCATGAATCAGCTACGCATGATTCCGTGGAAAAGGTCATTGAGGATTTAGAAGGTTGAATTTCTCTGTCAACCATACCTTATTCTACTAAGTTCCTTAGAGAGTGTAAAAACCTTAAGGATCCTAAATTTTGGTCGAAAAAGCTAATGCTGCCAAGTTGTGTTTAGTTTGATCTTTCTTTTTAGTAGCATGTTTATCATACTCATTTCATCTGTTTGTTGGTGTGTTATTTTTAAGTGTTGTTTTGTTTTGAGTTAGTCTCTTGCTTGGGAACAAGCGAGAAGCTAAGTTTGGGTCTGTGATGAGTGCCTAAAACACTCATTACATACCTGGGATTTAGTGTGTTTGTAACACCTCAACTTATACCCTAGTAGTTTTCTGACATGTGTAGGGTATAATGGAAGTCAAATCAGTATTTTTCAAAAAATTAATAGTTAAGTGTGAAAAATGATATAACTAAAATTATTAAAGAGTCAAGAGTAAATTGGTAAATTGTCAATTAAGGACCCAAAAGACATAAAAGAAGAAGATTATATGCCATTGTAGAATTGTGATAAGTTGATTGTTAAATTTAATGAAGTAGGAGGACTAAAGTGCAAGAGCCAAAAACTTAAGTCAAAAGGAGGCATGAGACAAGAACTTGTCTCTAGAATTTGTACTCCATTTTGGCTTTAGGAGCTAAGGCATACGGTTGTGTGGGGAGGAGACCAAATTGTTTGTTTAACCACTTGGCCACTCTATTTCCACAAAGAGAAGAAAGGAAATGAAGAAGGAAGAGAAAGAAAGCTCGGTTTGGAAGTTTCAAGACATCAAGGCTAGGAAAAACATCCTAACTCTCCCATTATTTGAGTTCTTTTTTTAGTTGGGTTTGAGGTTGACTTGGATCTTGTTTTGGTTTGAGTTGGAATTGTTTGATGATAAGGACCAAAAATGTGTAAAGAGACATGTATGTATTTTAGGGGAAGTGTTGTCCAAATTTCCCTTAAACATGTGTTTTTGTTTTGGCCATAACTTGGCCTACAAACCTTCAATTTGGATGATTCTAGTTGGAGATGAAACCTAAGAATTAGAGCTACAAATGTCTGGAAGAGAATGAGATTTAAATCATGCTCTAAAAATCCTAAAAAAGAGTTTTACAGTAAGATACAGATTTTGTTCTCTCTATGGATGTAGTTCATGTTGTTTACACCATATATTGGGTCATACTAATCCAAATGAGGTGAATCAAAATCCTATTGAAACTAGACACCCAGGAGAGTAACTTTCATGAAGAAATTATGGTCACGTAATGTCTCTATTGTTCCCAAAAATTTGTCCAATTAAGAACGCAATATTGTCCTTGGAAACTGTTCAGGAGTAGTTCGGAATGTTTTGGACCATTTCTCGATTTGTGCATGTCATCCTTGCGCAAGGGCCATGCTAATATTCTCTGTATCATTCCAATTTTATTTGATGTCCTGAACTATTTAGGAACAAATTAAATGTTTGTCTCCTACCTACACAACTCGGATGCCCTGACCACAAAGCCAAAATGAAGAAATAAATTTAGAGATGATGAGGTGTGACCATACTTTCTTCATGAAAGTTACTCTCTTGGGTGTCTAGTTTCATTAGGATTTTGATTCACCTCATTTGGATTAGTATGACCCAATATATGGTGCAAACAAGATGAACTACACCTTTAGAGGGGACAAAATTCGTATCTTACTGTAAAACTCTTTTTTAGGGTTTTTAAAGTAGGATTTAAATCTTGGTCTCTTATAGACATTTGTAGCTCTAGTTCTTAGGTTTCATCTCCAACTAAAATCATCCAAATTGGAGGTCCGTAGGCCAAGTTATGGCCAAAACAAAAATATAGATTTTAGGGAAATCTTGACAACACTTCCCCTAAAATACCTATATGTATCTTTACACATTTTTGGTCCTTATCACCGGGAAATTCCAACCCAAACCAAAACAAGATCCAAGCCAACCTCAAACCCAACTTAAAAAAAAAAAAAAACACAAATAATGGGAGAGTTAGGATGTTTTTCCTAACCTTGATGTCTTGAAACTTCAAAACCGAGCTTTCTTTCTCTTCCTTCTTCCTTGCCTTTCCTTTCCTCCTCTTTGCTTAAACTAAGAAAGCCAAGAACAATGGATTGAGCAAACCAATTTGGTCTCCTTTCCCCAATAACAACTGGATGCCCTAGCTCCCAAAGCTGCAAATGGAGAGAATAAATTGTGAGACAAGTTCTCATGCCTCCTTTGACTTAAGTTGCGCCAGGACTTTTAGTCCTTCTATTTATTAAATTTAGGTCAACTTATCACAATTCTACAATGACATATAATCTTCTTCTTTTATGTCTTTTGGGTTCTTAATCGGCAATTTACCAATTTATCAATTTACCCTTGACTCTTTAATAATTCTGATTATATCATTTTTCACACTTAACTATTAAATTTCGGAAAAATACTAATTTGACTTCCATTAACCATACACATATCATAAATGTAACACCCCGAATTAGACCCAAGCAGTTTTATTGCAATTTTGTAGTATAAGAAAAGTAAATTTGTATTTTTCGGTAATTGAAGTACTAACGGTAAATTGGTAATTTGCAAAATGAGGACTTAAAGGTCATAAAACAAGAAGAGTATAAGTTAAAGTAGAAATTGTGATAAGCTCATTTGCAAATAGATGACTGAAGGACTTAATTGGCAAAATGGAAAGTTAGGGCTAATGCATAAGGCCAAACATGGTCTTAGAAATCTTTTCATTTCGCTTTGAAGGCTAGGCTTTCCCAGTGCGGGGAGAAGGAGAAAGAGAGAAGAGTTAAGAGAAAGAAGAAGAGAGGAAGAAAAGGATGCTAGTTAAAGTGTTCAAGATCAAGGTATGGAAGCTCATATGTGGAATTCATGTTTGGAATATTCGGTATGGATTATTTAGAGATGGAACTACTATAACCCTTTGTCTAAGTTGTGTAGGAAAATCTTATTATAAGTGTTATTGGTTGGTATAAGACGAAATTTTTGGCCATTATTTGGATTGAAGTCGGGTTTCTGCTCAAAGGAAATTTCCAATGAAAAGGGCCAAAACTAGTCCATTTATGCGTTATGCTCGACACCCCTACACATAGGCGTCGGAGTGCACGCCTAGGCGGAGGTCCCTACGCCTAGGTGAATTCCGAGCCCAAAGCCTCCTTACACTTTCAACCGCCCAGACGTAGCAAAGGCTTCCGCCCAGGCGAACCTCTCGCCAGAGCAGCATTGCTCCGCCTAGGCGTGCCTGCAAGTCCTATTTTGGTTCATCTCTTCCGTTAATTCTAATAATCATCCATTTGATTAATGAGGATCCTAATAAGTGAATGAATGGGTTCGTACATGGTTTCTTGCCCTTATTTGCTAATGTGTTTAAGAACAATATAACAAGCCCCAAGAAGACATAAGCAATTGTATGTCCTGCTTAAGACCGAATAGCCAAATGAATAGGCACTCTGGTTCCGGGGCGAATGCACACTCCGCTAGTGCTACTGATACTCTACATGGGCGTACATTGTCTTCGTCTCAAAGGTGACGACACTCTTGCATTGTGCTACAACACCTCTATTACGATGCATACATCCTCACAGACACTGTACCTACCTTCAAAATTTATCAGGTTAGTCCCTATCATTCATTGTTACCGGTCTATGCAGGCAAATGCTTATATGTTGTTTATCTGAATAATATGACATATGCAAACATTTATATGATAAGAATCTGAATAATGAACAATAAGAAAGCATAAGAAATCAATTTTGTTCTGTAATGTACCTACGAGTACCTTCTATACAAGATCTCTGTTCTGAACTCCTACGGGAGATATGAAATTCCGTTATAAGAATTATGTTATATGAAAACTTTGTTATAGACCCTCATATAGTGAACTCTTACATACGCATTATGTTATATGTATCTGTGAATTAGACTACCCAAGTGGTCATATCCGTTATCTATTTCCCACTAAACTATAAGCTGAAGACGAGCTGCTTCATCCGCAAAGATCGTTGAGATATCCATGGCTCCTCTGATTCACTGTGTGGCCAACACAAAGAACAAGAGTCCACCATATGTAGGTTTTTGATTATGTTTTGTAATGTAAATGTAAAGTTTTTGTAATAGTTGAGTTTATGTATGCACAAGTAAATGGGACTTAGGCATGTATATGTACATGACATTTTAAACACCACTACGGTGGTAGTTTTACAAGTTATATTATGATATATGGATTTGTTTATTGAAATTGGCCCACAAATATCAGAAAGTTAGGTAAAAGAGTTTCAGTTCCGTGCTGTGCCCCTTATCTTAGCCCAGGTAGGGGTAGGGGCGTGACAATAAAACTATTAGAGTATAATTTGGGGTCTTACAGTATTTATGATCTATATTGTATAAAATAAGCGTTGTTTTGATATGTTTCTAATATTTGGTTTTATCTTTGATCTTTTAGGTAAAATTACGCAATTGGAGGCATGTTGGAGACTTGAAGATGGAGGAATGCAAAATCCTGCTCCAATGTCGCGACGTTTTGCCCAATCTTCATCATCCAACGTCGCGATGTCACCTGGAGTTGTTCTTTGTTTCTTTACTCTTTTCCTTTATTTCTTGTTTTAATCCGTATGGATTCTACAAACATGTATTCCTTTTCTATTATGAACTAAACCATTAGGCTGGGGTTTTGATGTAACCCTAATTTCGGATGATGGATTAACATTAATTTATATACTTAGTTTTATTTCTTGCAATTATTGAATGTCTTATCTCTATATTAAATTCATACTTGTACTTTATCAATATAGGTATGCTCAGGGTAGGGTTTTGAGATCAAAAGATGATAAGCCTTAGGGACATGAATAAGATATCGTATAATCAATCAGAGAGTAGAGATACCATGATTTTATACATGGTAAAAAAGGTTTGCTAGTAATGCATTCGATATTCTTAGGGTTTGAGGCAGAGATGCAATACAACCCGCTATTAGGATAGTTGCTCAATGCTCGAGAGAGATTGATGCATATAAAAGATCAACTCGCCATTAATAATTGCAAGTGATACAATTAAGTTACAATTTTCTAAATATTCATCAGCCGTGATTAGGTGAAGTCAAAACCCTAGATATTTAATTAATATGAAGGAATACCCTTTAGTTATCTTTAGTAAATTACTTAGAGATTCTATGGACTTAATTTGGTAGATCTAAATAATATTAGGGTAAATTGGTTTAGTAGATTGACACCCAAACTCCTTATGGGATGACCTTGACTTATCACTAGATTGCTTAAACTCGACGCATGCACTTACGCAAATGGGTGGATATATATATATATACAAGTAACGCAAGCAGTTAGCGGCCCATCAAGTTTTTTTGGGTCGTTGCTTAAAATAAGAAAGAAAGGAAAAGAGTAAAGAAACAAAGAAAACTCTATTCCGATCAGAGCCTTCGCCTTCTCTCCTGTTTGTGCCCATACGTCCTCTTCCTCTCTAGAAAATCTGATTTTTGCTTTTAAACCCCAAAATTAGGTGAACAACTCCAGGTGACATCGCAATGTTGGATGATGAAGACTAGGCAGAACGTCACGATGTTGGAGTAGGATTTTGCATTCCTCCATCTTTAAGTCTCCAACATGCCTTCAATTGCACCATTTTGCCTAAAAGATCAAAGATAAAACCAAATATTAGAAATATATCAAAACAACGCTTATTTATATGCAATATAGATCATAAACACACTAAATCCTGGGTATGTAATGAGTGTTTTAGACACTCATCTCTGTGCTCACACGAGCTCTTTTGTGAAACCCAGTCTGCCAAGCCACAAATTTTTGCATCTTACTGTTTTCCCTATTTTGGGCTCATCAGGAGAGCATCTCCAACTCCGGACCAGTTTATGCATGGTCGGCCAAAACCTTTCTTCATAGTCAAGTCCAAGACCGGGAACTCCAAAGAAGCTTCATCCACGAGTCATCTGCATCTCGACCACTCTCACCACATTATGCTCAAACCCGCCAACATAGTTATCTTCATAAAACTATTATTTTTGTCAGACTATGAGGTGTCGTGAGTGGCACGTGCATACACGGAAAGCGTCTTTAAGTCATACCACACTCAAACTAATTCCCATAAGAGCCGGGAGGGACCACAAGGAAGGTAAAGTTCTACCACATAACACAATTGTATTCACAAGGCTCGATCTTGAGATCATTGGTTAAGATAGAAGAGACTCCAATTATTCATACCTACATGGTTGATGGTATTAAGCTGTTTTGATAGGGTCACAAGTGCCACTAACATAAGTCCTCACATTATAACTACTTTGTCCTTAAATATTCTAAATTATGATTGTTCTACAAATATGATGTTACATCATTTCCCTTTGATGAAAATAAAGGACAATAAAACAAATTATTTATATTTATTAAATACATAATTGTAAGCTTAATGAATGATACAAAAATGGTGTTAATTGCTATAAACTTTCATATTTTAATTATTTTTAAAAATAATTATCAGAAAATATATAAAAGATTAATTTTTTTTATATTTTTTAATAACAAAAAAAAAAATTATTTAGCCCTTGTTTGGTGATCGAGTGCCTTGGAGATGCATATATGGGTTAAGGTTGTAATCGAGTCGAGTTATTACAGAGCTGAGCTCGAGCTCCATTCGATTAAAAACCCAAAAATTGAATTTAATTGAGCTTTTTTTTAAATGTTTGAAACTCAATTTGAAAAATAGTTGATTTACTAAAACTCGACTTGACAAAGCTCGAATCAATTAAAATTTAATAAATAGTTATACTTGAACTCAACTCGACTTGAAATAGACTTGAGTTCGACTTGATTAAACTCATGAGCAGCTCGAGTCAAGTATCGTAATACTCGAACTCGACTTGACAACAATTAACTATGAGTCAAATTTAAGTATTCTACAAGTCGACTCTTTGCAACCCTAATATGGGCTAGGAATGGAATGGGCCTTAATAATTGGGTTATGAATGTAAGCCCATGTGGGCCGAGCCCAGCTCTTTGATTGGCTTCAAAAATTATTGTAGAATGGTTTTAAAAAGTTTATCTCATGTTCTAATTTACATAAATTATTTAATACTCATATTGAATAATTGAAGAAAAAAAATCTAAATAAATTCATAAAAATAATCTATTAAAGCTGAATTTAGTATTTAATTTTTCATTATTTACCTCTTTCTTGTGTTTTATTCGTTCTCTATTTTATTTATCTTGGGATTTGCTAAATTATTTCGAGATGAGAGAACAAAGCAAAAAAAAAAAAAAAAACCAAAAAACAAAATATTTAGGCAAACAGAGCCTAACTGGGGCCCACTAGGGGTTCTGATTCTTTTGTATTGATGACGTGTCAAGATCACAGTGGCTCAAAATCCCACCCTCTGATTCAGTACGTGCTCCGTTATCAATCAGCTCCACGACAACGAAAGAGGGGAGGAAGCTTCGAGATCGGATCATCGATTCCTAAGTAAGTGTTTTATCTTTATCTTCTCTGATCTTCGTCCCAAATCCATTAGGTTTTTCAACTTCCGTTCTGCTATTTGCCCCAAATAGGGTTTGTTTTGATTGAAAATTTTGATTTGCATATCGGATAATCGTTGGTTGTTGATTCGATTGGATAGAGGAAGTGCTTGAATTCGGATCGAAACTTCATGGGGTTTTTCGTGACGACACTAATTTTCATCATGGTGGGCATTATTTCATCTCTTATGGTTAGAATCTGCTGCAACAGAGGCCCTTCTACGAATCTGTATGTTTCTTTTCATTCCCCAATTTCTGTTCAGTACCTGTTGATTTAATGCTCTTTCCCTGTGAATTTAAGGTTGTAAGCTTTGTTCAATTTCATTCCTTTTGAGGATTTAATTTACTAAAATTAACTTCTATATGCTAATTAGATTAATTTTTTTATGTAAGATTTGCTGATTGGGTGGTTTACCGGATTTTAGGAAGCGTTTGCAGTTGGAATTTCCATGAATGTAGACTGTGCCATGGTTGCTAATCTTAATCATGCTTATTATTTGTGCTGATTGTAGGCTATGAAATCCTAGTAGTTAAGAATTTTAATACAGTTAGGGTGTGTTTGGACTTGCATTCGAGTTTGAATTGTTTTTCTTAGCATTTGGAGCTCGGCTAGGCTGTCTAAACAACAACCATAAGACCTTATTTGTCAAGGATTTTAATAATGTTCGGGTGCTGAGATGGCTTAAAGCTATGGGGTTGGGTACCCAGAGGTTACAGGTTCAAGTCCCCTTGGGGGCAATGGAGGATTTGCCCGGTTGATCACTCCAGGGCCCCGTGAAAATAGTCGAGGTGTACTTAAGCTAGTCCAGACATCCACGGTTATAAAAAAAAAAGGATTTTAATAATGTTTAGGTGTGTTTGGAATCGCCATCGAGCTCAAATGATTTTGTAGCGTCTAGCTTTGCATTTGCACCTCAGCTAGGTTGTTTAAAGTTTAAACAACTACTTGCATACACAGGATGTTTTATGTGGAATTTAAGTTCTTGGGCCAAAAAATGCAATCACTTGAGCGGCTAGGCCATTGTCACTAGTGACTGTGTACAATCTTATTTAGATTTTTAATCAAAGTAAGAATGTTTCATCTCTTTGTTGGTATTATCTTTCAAATCCTACATGAACTACTATGGAGCCATACGAACTATATTGGATGGCTGAATATGTCCTTAGCATATCTGGTGTGGAAAATGTGTTCGATTTCTCTTTTGCATTCCTATACACAATGTCAGCCTATGCATGCACAAGAGGGATCTATTGCCCCCTGGATATACATGATTTCATTAGGGCCTTGCCTTGTATTGACAGATTTTTGCTTGGCTTTCAACAATTTTAGTTGCATAATGCATTATTGAAATGGAAAAATTTAGGTCTAGGGTTGGTTGTGATAGATTTTGTATGTTACAACGTTCTGTTATTGCTAAGAATATCTTCAAAGATTGAGTTTATTTATTTAGATTAGTGATTTGATAAGTATTAAAAGATTGGAGTTTATATTAATGCTCAAGTAACATTATGCCACTTTTGCTTTGCATTATATCTTTTTGAGAACATCTGCCTGTTTCTCGCAGAGTTGGATTGTCAATCCCCTTCTGGTAAAACGGAATTGTTGTGTCTTGAGTTATTTGTCTCTCTAACTTAGATATGAAAAGTTTCATATAAGATCTAATTTTCATGTTTGATTTGCTCTATTAACACAGTCATGTTAACTAAAATGCCCTCAGAAAGGTCCTTTTGTGTAGATATATCTTTCTCTGTCTTCCCCATCTTGTCTGAGTGATTGTTGATTTAGTATTCCATATCATAAATTCTGTGTCTGCTGTGGAAGTATTTATGTAAACCCTTTCTTTAAAACTTCTTTTGTATAGAGGTAATTATTAGTACTCCATGTTATGAGAAACAGACCTTGAAAATTTATTGTTCAAAGAACTTTTCTTATGCTAAAATTTTTCTTTCAGCTCCTGAAGTCACAGTTGAAAGGCTCTAAAAATGGTGTAGAATGTTTTCGTTTTGGATTTTGATCACCAGCATTTCATATCAAAAGATTAGGGTTGGCAAAATTTGACATGATCCGTCAACACGACTTGAAACCGACACGAAATTTGTGGGTTTGGGTTGAATTTGTGTTAACCTGTTTAACATGTTTAATAAATGGGTTATTTTAGTGTCAGCCCATACAACCCAAAATTTGACCCGAATTGACCCATTATTTATACAATTGGACCCATCAAAGTTTCACAGTTTATTCGTGTCAAAACTAATCGGTTAAACCCAAATATAATCTTGAATAAATTGTTCATAATTGTGTTATATGTGTCGTGTTGTGTCACTCAATTAATAAATGGGTCGTGTTTGAATATGTATTTTTAACACGATTATTATTTGTGTTGTGTTCGGGTTGGTCAATGTTGGCGAACACGAACACGAACACGAACACGACCCTACTAACACGAATTGCCACCTCTACTAAATATCAAAACTATCAAAACCTGATATAGACTGATCCTTTTCCTTTTCTTTAATAAATGTAAACAAGCATCGCACCTTAGTTGCTTTGCTTACTGATCCATTCCCTTTTACTCTTTAATTTGTAGACTGCTGATCTCATTTTGTTCCTGCAGGTTACACTTAACATTGGTTATTACAGCGACAGTGTGTTGTTGGATGATGTAAGCCATTTCATGCATTTGTATACTATATTTTTTATCGGTAAAAAGCAATATATTGATAAAAAAAAGAGAGCAAGAATCATTCGTATACTATTTATTTAATTTATTAATTTGATTCTGCTTCAAATTTTAACATTTTTGATATGGGAAGTTATTTTGTTTTAATTGTTATGGTTAGCTTGAATGCAATAGAAAGTAGGGCTGACAAAATTTAACACGACCCACGGACACAATACGAACTCGACATGATTATTGTAGGTTTGGGTTGAGTATGATCGTGTTTAGGTCAAATTCGTGTTAATCCATATAACCCGTTTAATAAACGGGTTATATTCATCTCAATTCACATAACACGAATTTGACCTCTATTGAATTGTTTAATTATTATGTCAATTAATACTTAACCTAAATGAACCCATTATATATATAACTTATATTATTTTAAATTATAAAATTAATAAATGGATTACATGCGTCGTATCATGTTACCTGTTTACTAAGTGGGTCATGTTTGAATTTGTTATTTATGACTCTTTTATTATTCGTGTCGTGTTCGGGTTGATGAATATTGTTATTGACGCAACCCAAATAGGACCCCGCAAAGCAAACACGAATTGCCACCCCTAGTTAGGAGGTCATTATGTGCATATTTTGTATGGCGATTTACTAAAATCTCTTCTCTCGTTGTTGTTAGGTGGGCAATTGTCTATCTGGCACAGTTGAATCCGCTCATCGTCCCAATCCTAAGTGATGGAGAGTGAGATGATATGATATGATACAGTACAAAAGAGTGAAAACGGAAGATTTGTGTACAATGAGTTGATGATGATTACTGCAGAATATGTGTATCATTTTACTTTCCACATTGACATTGTTGTTTCCAATCCAAATCTATTGCCTGAACAAGTAAGATGGCTGATTTCTGAAATTCTTGGCTCTTACCCTTGTGGTCTTCTATTCTAGTCTTTCTTCCATTTGTTCTTGTAACATTGGTGATTGTCTGATCATCCACCAGACTGAAATTACGATGAAATAAAAAATATGGAGATTAGAGAATGTGCGGTTTATTGAGACATAATCAAATTTCTCACTGATTCTTACAAGCAATTTTGAAGATTGTAAGGTGAAAAGCATACATACTGTGCTTGTGCCCATATTCATTCAAGAAGATTCAAACTGACATTTGTTTGCTTTGTTATAGTGGTGGAATTACATTAGCTCAAGTTCTAAAAATCAGCTTTATGGGATGAACTCAGGAGTTGGAACAATCTGTGTTTACAGGGGTAAAAGAGTGAACGGGTACACATTCCTAGGCTGTTAAATTAAATTAACAAACCATTAAACATGTAGGTGAGATGGTTGAGGTTTCTTCTAGCTTAACCAATGGTCTCGATTTCGAGTTCTGGGAATATAGTTGTGTTATGTGATAGAGTTTATCGCTCATATGATTCATACCAGCTCGTATGAGAATTAATCTGAGTGTGATATGACTTAAAAGGCGTTTTCCGTGTATGCATGGGCTTGCTTAAGACACCTCATTGTCTAACAATAATTTTTTTTTAACAAAAGTTAAGGATTTATAGCCCTGATGAGGTGGTGGGTACTAGGGGTGTAATCGAGTCGATACAGAGTCCCACTTGAACTCAACTCAATTAAAAAACTTGACTCAAACCCTATCTAGTTTTTTTTTTTTTTTTTCAGATGTTCGAAACTTGACTAAAAAAATATTCAAACTACTCTAACTCGATTCGACAAAACTTAAATCAATTATAAATAATTATACTCAAATTTGACTTGTTATTGATTTGATTAAGATCAAATAAATTTAAACTTAATAACAATAAATTATCTATTAAAATAATTTTAATAAATAATAATATAGTAAAGTTCGATTAAACTCAAGAATTTCCGAGTTGTTATGTCACCGAACTCATTTCATCTATTCTTTCGAGCTATTTATTAATTAGAATTGAATTCAGGTATTTTACAAATAATCAAGCTGGGTAACTTACGGAATGGCTTTGACTGATTTGCATCCCCCGCCCTAATGGGCATCGAGCTGTACCCAGATACAACTTTTGGGAATGCTTAACAGGAGATAAGAGATGAAGTATTGAGCAACCCAAGACATGGAGTATGAAAAAGATGAAACTCACATTGAAGAGCAGTTAATGAGTTCATTCAATGGGTGTGATAGAGAATCCACCATTCTCTATGACCCCTATGAAGTGCTACTACATCTATCTATAAATATGAGCAGAGCATCACAAAGTACCACTCCAAGGAAACAGATGGAAAAGAAGAACAAGAACCTCTCTCCAATGGTGCTTTTGCTGATGCTGCTGCCAGGGTGTTCCGGCAGATGATCTGCCATTACAGGCGCTCACCCACTTCGGACGGCATGAGAATTATGGGACTTCATCGTTAGTGGTAAAGGAATGGTTGTCCGTCATCGTCCACCAGCGCCAGCTGCCTTGAGTGTGGTGTGGGTGGCACTGCAAAATCAAAGAGTGTGAGGAAAAGTTGTGTGGTGCTATGGGGAAAGCCAAGGCTTTCAGATTGCAAGAAATGTATGTCTAGATGCAAATGCAGCTGTCAGGCCTAGAGATTAATTTCCCAGCTGCTCATGTTCTATTTACCTGTTCTAGATAGATCCTTCTCCTTCGTGTCTCTTTTCTTCTGTAAATCTATGTTTCGAGGTTCATGTTTTTCTGATCATGGAGAGAAAGAAACAAGGAAAGGGGATTCGAATACATCTAATAGGGTACTAGAACACAACCAAAGTTGAAGAAGCAAATAAAACAGAAAATATACAGATTTATTTTATACAAAGAACAAACACAACAACAAATCCTAACATATTTCTTTATGTCCTCTGTTACAGCATCAATGAGCCGTAACCAGAGGTTGTTCTTAATCTCTCTCTCGAAGGGTAATGTGATTGTAGCTATATAACATATACAAATCTTTAAATGACATTCAATTCAATAACTCAAACCTCAAATGAACAGGTGGAAAACCTTTGACCGATAGGGCTTCTTCCTTGTTTTTCTCTTTCATTCGATCAAGAATTTACACATCAACATTCTTGATCGATAATCATAAACTGCTAACTAGAACTAGCAATGTAAATGGGTAGATGGAAACTTTTCCTTTTTTTTTAATCACTGTCGTTAAATACTTTACCAAAGCAGAGATCACCGTGTTGAAGTTCTCTTTTTATTTGATCTTCTGCAAAAACACTCCGAAGCCTACATGACTGTTCTACCATCATTTCATAAATGGATGGATAATCCCAAGCAACAATGGAAAATTGGTCACCATATTCCTCCACTCCTTCAACTAGTAACTGCCAAATCAAGGCTCCTGCCCCTGCTTGCCGCTTCTTTGCTGAGTTGTAAATTTCATTGTAAACCATCTTCAAGAAAGTATCTGTGTCATGTAATCCTTGTTTCTTCCTATGCATTAAGGAGCCAACTTCAGTGAAAAGAACTGGCTTCTTAAGGACATACTCCCCGTCACTTATGTGAAAATCCACCCAACGTGTAAGAAAATTTGCTTTCTCTTCCAAATCAGCATCTGGGACCCTATATTATGCACAAAAACAAGAGGAAAAAGTAAATAAATAAACATGCATATAACCAAGGTCCTAGATAGAACCTATGCCCCTCAACAGATGTGATTTCCATATCCATTAAAGCATAAACTGAGGATTAACATTTCTCTTCACCCTAAATTTTACCCATAAATCATTTGTGTAAATATTCCCCATTTCATAATAGTTTCAGATTAATGAAACTAGTGGAACAAAACTGATAAAAAATGAATCCTTAAAATCATTGAAACAAATTGCAGTTGTAGTTACTAACCAGCTGTCAGGATATGCATGAACTGAAGCGAAATCAATATCATCAATTGCTGAGTTTTGTATAAAGTCTGATCCAAGTTTAGCTGCCCAATCCCCAGGGTTCACGTCAGATCTTTCAGCCTTTTTTGGACCATAAAATCCCTCAAGTCCAACAGTGACAAGGTGTTTTCGGTCCAAAGCTTTGATAAATGAAGCCATTTCTTTGATCCAAGCCTGTTCTCCAAATGAAAAAGCAGGAAACAAAACATAATGAATCCGAGTCAAAGAAGGCCAAAACAAACTTCTAGTATCATTTCAGGGATAATAACTAGTTAGAACCAACACTAAATGCAAACCAAAGAAAAGACAAAAATTTTCACAAAGTTCATCCACTTGGTTGCTCAATCAAAAAGCACACCCTTGGGCCAGGCTGTGACCATTCGACCAAAAATAATTAGTGTTAAATGTGGGTAGCTTAGCCTTTCATAGCATTCAACCAATATTTGGGTGCCCGGTAACCCATCAGTCATCACCAGATTTATCAGTAGCATTGTTGCACCCCAATACATGCTCATGGATATGAGATGTACTGGTGGAGTGAATCACTCCCCTAGATAAAGGTCCAGTCAAGACACTATCAAACAATTGTAACCATTTATGACACTCCTTTCTCAAGGATGCAAAAATACAAGGAAACTACAGAAATCATCCAGGAGGAAAGAATGATACAGATTCCTAAAAGGGTTTATTTTCTGTAGAAAAAAAGAACTTCCAACTAAAAGGGCTTCTGCTCCTCCTCCTTAAGTGGCTCTCACCCTTTTCTTCCCACATCAGTGCTACAATAAAGGGGGAGGGGAAGAAAGAGAGTGCAAGTTCTAATATTTACCTGTAGAATAGGAGCAGAAGAGCTTGATTCACACCGAGGCTCATTCATGAGTTCCCATGCAAATATAGCTGGTTCCTCAGAATATTTAACTCCACTTATAGAATTCTTTCTCGTCACAACAGCCTACAAAATGCAGAACACCAACAAAATAGATGCACTATTATAATTTAGACAATGCATAAGAAGTAGCACCAATTACAAACTTCAGATTGTTTTCAATTTGGAAGAGCAACTTAAATGTGCTATTACTATCAGATAACATTTTCAGTATGCTAAATTTTTGTGGAGCTCAAAAGCCCCTCCAAAGGATAAGGTCTTTGACTCTTTGCTTGGTTGGTAGCTCCTAGGAAGGTAAACCTCAATGATTTGCTACAGTTGAGACAACCGTATAGATCTCTTAATCCCCAGTGGTGTACTCTTTGCAGAGGAGATGGAGAGTCCATAGATCATCTTTTTCTTCATTGCTCGTTCACTATTGAGTTGTGGCACAAGCTTTTTAATTTAGCAACATTGATGTGGGTTTCTCCAAGGAATATAAAAGGATATGTTCATTGTGTTTAGAGGCTTTGGAAATTCCACAAGAGGAAAAACGTTATGGCAAATTGTATGTCTCTCTAAGTATGGTTTGTTTGGCGATTGAGAAATGCAAGAATTTTAGAGAACAAAGAGTGATATGGAGGGATGGTGTGGGATCTCTTTTACTTTTACCCTTCTTTCTGGGCTTCTTGTACCATTGCTTTTAGAGGGGTTCCTCTTTCAGCTCTACTTCTTAATTGGGAGGCGGTTTGTAATTCTTCACTTTGGAGTTTAGTATAGGTTTTGTAAGTTCTTGTAGTGAAGAAAGGAAACCTCTTTCTTCCTTTGTACTTTTGTTTTTCTATTAATATGTTTATCTTCTCGTTTGTGATCAAAAAAAAAAAAAAATCAGTATGCTTTTCCAAAGATTTTGTTGACCCTGTTCTGAACCACCAAAGTATATAATGGAGTTAAAATTTAGAAGGGCCAGGGGACGTCATTTCAAAGAAAAATGGTTCACCTTTTATGCACCCAGCAATTCATACTAAACTGATATGGACAAAGGACAGTTACTTCATGATTTTCCACTTATAATTTGAAAGAGAAAAAAGATGAACAAGTAGGCCGATCCTTAAGCATACCTTGATGTAAGCTTTGTAGTAATCTTTTATGGTTGGGTGTGAAAAAAACGAATCAGTTGAAGAAGAGACATTGATTCCAGCTTCTTGTGCCCACCTCACATACTGCGCTTTACCACCGAAAGCATTCAGATTATTGACTAGGCTGAGGATCAATCTGAGTCGGTTCCTTCTAGCTTCAACAATCACGTAGTCTAATCCCTGTAACCATGATGTTAAAAAAAATGAGGATTTATTAAGGTTTTGCATTTAGATGCCTACCTTCACCTGCAAGACAGATTGAAATTTCCCAAAACTTAATTTTCATTAGCTTTTTAACCACATTGTATGAAAGGCTCGAGAAAGAAACATAAGAGGATCTAACCATTTTTTAGACTCTTTTTCAAATTTGATAAACATTGGTTGATCCCACGTTTCATTATAGGTCTATACTTTGTGGAAATATGAAAAGGCAATTCAAGCAAAATACAAATATATGTGTAATGAATGAGAAATGAAATGTTCAATTCAATCAATTCCCACCTTGTGTTTTTCTCCCTCGATGCTCTCAAATATAGATTAAACTTAGCTCAAGCTTTTTACATTTATTCTTCAAACTTGTACGATATTTTCCTGAAGGAAACTCCAACTATTCGGTTTGGTTCCAGAGAAAAGTCAAGAAAATTTTGATGAAACCTCAATTCTCCCTAATTCAACCGCTCGGATAGGATATGAGATATCATAATGCCCACACTCAAAAATTTTCTCGGTTTTCTCAGCAACCAAAATTGGGGTAATTGTCAAAAAGAAGAAGAAGAAGAAGAAGAGAAAATGAAAAGAAAATCAACAGAACGAACCTGAAACACTTTTTCATTGAAGACTCCGGGCGATATCTGAAGAGCATTGGGGCCATCGCCATCATTGAAAGCCCAAGTTCTACAAACAGTCATACCCATCTCAGCTCCTTTCCTGAGCATCTTTGAAACCCTAGATCTCGATGTACCCCAGACACTCGCCTCCATCAACCAGTAGGAGTTCCAGCCATTGATGTAGAGGGTGGACTGGTGTTGAGGGCAAATCAGGTTCAGAACGACAGACTAGTGGCGTGGAAATTACAGCAGAAAGCCAAAGTAAGAGGCAGACAGGAAATTGATGGTCGGAGAAGTTGGAAACAGAAGAAGAAGATAGAAGATTCAGAAGAGGATAGAGCCTCTTCTACTTCCATCCACATCCATGATGATTCTGTCAGCACACGTTAGCGTTCCAATGCATAGTGGTATAAAGCGCCAACCACCACTCCCGCATGCGGTTGTGGCTTGTTTCTTTCCTTTTCCTTTTTTCCTTTTTTTTCCTTTTTTCTTTTTTTTTTTTAAGTTAATAACTTTTTAATAAAACTATTTTTTTTTAAAATCCGACCGTTTCATCAATTTTTGATTTGATTTTAACAAAATTATTCATCTTATTTTATTGCAAAAATAACCTCTTTTTTAAAATAATAATGTAATTACATGAAATATAAAATGACATTTTTGTCTCAACTCAAATGACTTATTTTTCAAGAAAAAACATAAAAGGTTAAATTCACAAAGTCAAAAATATTTGATGTCTTTTAACCAATATTTTTTTATTTAATGATATTTTAGTTAGTGGGTAATTTGTTTTCTTTGTTTCAAAAAAAAATTTGGGGTCTATTTAGTTACTGTTTATGAAAACTAATTTTGAGAATAGTTTTTTAAATTGTTGAAAACACGGTTTTGGTATTTTTAAAAAACTGTTATTGTGATATGAATTTAGTGTTTTTACCATTACTTTTTAAAAAATACAAATATATATATATATATATATATATATAATTGAGAATCAAACTTGTGTATTTTTAAAATGCAAATATGAATTCGCATGTCTTTGTTTTCCTTTTTTTTTTTTTACTATTGTTCACTTTTTATCAATGGTTATAGTATTTTGTTTTTCTAGAGACTCGATTCTAAAATTTCTTATAATCTTGTCCTATCCTTTTACTACTTATAATGGAGGAATAGGTTTTCTAATTTAATGTCTCTGTATTCCATCATTTTTTAATGGATTATAGAAACAAATAACAAAATTGATAATGGGTTCTTTATTATTAATTTTGTCAATCCAATATTTTAAAGTACAAAACAATATTATTTCATATAAAATATATATATAGCACATTCTGAGAATAATAATTTAAAAATAATGCTTACAAAATTGAAACTAGCCGACATTTCAAAGTACTCTTATAGAAAATTGTAAAGACAGAGAATGAATTTATACCTTTTCTTTACAAACATTTTTATATTTCATCGTAAATACTATTATTTTAATTCAAAATTTAAATTATAAGTGGTCCCTACACCCTTGTGTCATTTGAAGAAATTATTTAATATTCATGTTTGATGAGAAAAATTAATAAATTTCAACTATGGAAGCTTCTTGATTTTGATGGTATAATATGTACAATATGTTACAATTGAGCAACACCAAAATGACAATTATAGTAATTTTTATGCTTGTACACTCATGAAAAGCGTTTTTTTAGTTATATCACATTCAATCTCATTTTCATACGAATCCGGAAAGATCATAAAAGACGATAAAACTTTGTCACACTCAAACTAATTCTTGTATAAACCGAAAAAGATTATAAGAGTAATAAAACTTTATCATAAAATAGGACTGCATTTTTAGTGCTCGTCAAAATCACTAACTATCCAGTAATAGTTTTAATGATTTGGATGTAGCAGATATAATAATAAAAACAAAAATTATAATTTATATTATTTTCCATTTATTGCTATTATATTGCAAATTACAAAAACCACGTGGCAGAATATCTGTCAGACTGGAATCAACACTCCCCATTTTTATTTTACAGAAGCGTGAACAATTTTCCGTTAATTATGTAAGATTTACGTATTCACGCTTGAGCTTCCAGGTTAGCTATGGCTCTCTGAGAAACCTCTGGAGGCATCGGAAGCCTAAATTATCTGCACAAAACCTCACCATTTCATCACCGCCTCTCTCTCTACAAAGCTCTTCTTCCATCTCATCAATGGCCTCATCCCAATTACTCAGGAATCCATCCCAGCCGTCGATTCTGGTGTCGGAAACCGAGTCTAGAATCTCCTGCAGCCCGACGATCCGACGGCTGACGGACCTCCGGAGGTCCCGTACCGCCGGATCGAGCCCCGGTACGGAGTCGAGCTTCAGGAGGAGAGCCATCAAGGCCTCGTTCATCTTCAGTTTCTCGCGATCGTTGCTCCGGATGGCGTCCACGGTTTCCTGCCGCTGGATTAGGCGCTGCAGGCGGTTGGCCTCGGAGCTGACGGCGGAGATTTTCCTGACGAGAGTGCGGATCTGGTGGGCGCGGTAGTAGGATTGGATGACCACGGCGGCGGCGGATTCTGATTGTTGAGGGAGGTGGACGGTGATGGGGACGGGTGGTTCTGGCGAGGAATGGATGGGAATTTCGGCAGATTGAGGATGAGGGGTCGTTTGGTCATCGTGGAAATCGTATATCACTGTGGTGGTGGTGGTGGTGGTGGTGGAGGAAGGGTAGGAGGCGGCGGAGGAGGAGGAGAATCTGAATCTGCGTGAGGGTTTCATGGGTAAAGGGAACAGTGACAAACGGAGAGAGAATTTGAGAAGTGAACTCTTTTGCAAAATTCAGTCTGTTTAGCTTGGTAGTGAGAGCCGTTAGACTCTCCTTTCAACAGGAATTGGGACATCTCTCTCATATCAATGAGTGAGCTCCCAAAATAACCTTTTAATATAAAAATATCCGTTTTGTTTTCAAAATAATGAATCGATCTCTTCTTACCACATCACCAAATATGATGAAATATGAATGACTACTATGCAAACATGATTTTAACTTTTAAATTTATAATCATACTAAAAATATAAAACAATAATTACTAGCCTCTTAATTCTACAGTCATTGTGAGTATTATAAAAAAAAAGAGCTAGAACATTGTAGAAATATAAATTATTTAAATTGTTTTTTCTTAAAGATTATTTTGGGATCAATGATCAAAACAGTAAAGCAAAAGTCAATAGAATTTCATGTTTTCACTTTCAATTCCGAATATTCTAGAATAATCCAGGCTCTAGCAAACCATCTAAACTGTTACGGCTCAAAAGGCGAGAATACTTTCCCAAAATTTCACTAGGTATGTGTTTCTAACCCTCATACATTGCTAGACATCAACAGTGAAGAGCTACGAAATGCCCTGGTCAAGATAGGACCATATACTTTCAGTTCACTAAAACAATAGCTAAAAACCGTGCATCAAATTCTAGGCAATACAAATCTTCAACTTGATTTATTATTCTTCAACTTGATCACCAGTGCCAACATTTTCCTCAAGGAGATGATGGTAGAATCTTGCCTGAGCATGCTCCGAACCCAACTTTGTAACCATCGCCCTGCAAATAGACCCGAATTTCAAGCCATCTTTAGTGCAAAAACATATATGTGTATCTGATAGGTCTAGTCAAACCCTAAAACCAACCTACTGGCATGAAACGGAAACAAAACTAATACATGAAACCTAAAATCAAACGTGCAGAAACTAATAAATATTGGGATAGAAAATAATAGATAATGGGATGAATGAATAATGGGACTTCAAACTGAAAACTAAGACTGATTCTTTGGGAAGGCTGCTGTCGTCCGAGATTTATGTGGTGGTTGAGTTTATGACTTATCAGTTTCCCAACATGAAACTTCAAGAAGAAGATGAAAAAAGAAAAAGAAAAGTTCCAGCTTGTTAGCTCTCTATCACTGCACAGTTTCAAAATCAATGGTTTGACTGACAGTTGGCCTCAGATGTTGAAGGAGCGCCAAAACGATATTTTGTTTATTGACAATCGTGACAGTTTGGGTCAGGGTGAGACTAAGAGCATTGAGTAATGACGTTAGTTCAATTCATGAGTTCAAATAAATATGTAAATACTAACCTGGCAATAACCAGTGATAGTGACTTCATCTCCATCTTCAAGAAATCCATGGGTTGTTCCATTCAAAGATAGCGGCTTTTGTCCGTTCCATGTTAATTCTAGCAAGCATCCAAAAGATTCTGGTTCCTGTGTCAAATTCATGTGGCAGATGAACTTCGGTTAAATATCCAAGAAACTAAAAAAAGGAGGGTAGAACAAGAGCATTATGACATCTTCCTATAATAAACAAAATTAAATCATACAGGTCCGCTTATGGTTCCAGTCCCAAGGAGATCGCCTGGCCTTAAGTTACAACCATTGATTGTATGGTGTGCAAGTTGTTGAGTCAATGTCCAATATCTATTCCATAGATGGAAAAATATTAAAAATTAGTCAAGATACAGATGTAATATAACACATTAATTAATGAGTTTGTTTAAAAAAATTAGCAGCCAAACAAGTACCCATTAAAATTATATAACTAAATAAGTTCAAGAAAGTCTTTTTTTAGGGAATTTTGCTATTATTCAGTAACAACACAAGTGGCATGTGAGGCTTTCAGAATATATAGCACCAACCCTCTATATAAATTGATGGCTCTCTGTAAAATATCTATTTTTGCATTACAGGTAAAACTTTTAGATGGGTAATTCCTAAGAACACTGAACATGGTAGAGTTGAAAATCCTTACAAGTGCTTTAAGTTACTCCTTGTGACGATGCATGAATTTTTTTGTTCAGCAGGTTTAATCCCAACCTTGCAAAAACAAAATGAAGTTTCATTATTATAATGGAGAATCTACAGCAATCCCCAAGTGCATTTTTCTTAAAATTATACATTTTAGAAAGGAAGAAAGTACAGAAAGCCCTCAAAGATGTTCAATTGTAGATTACAGACCAACAAAAACACGACAAACAATTCCAACGTTATACATAAACAGGACATATTGATGAGCAAATAAATATTATAAGGAGTTTCAAGTTTGCTTAAAGCAGTTTGATACTACCTCTAAGGAAATGTCATAGTTATTGGATATTTTTTCAGCCAGATACGGCAAGGGAGGAGGGTCCTGCAATTTGCAGCAAACAAATTATGGCACCTTACTAACTGGTAAGTAAATTCTACACAAGAAATGTGAGAAATAAACTACGAACAGAGTTTCTGTTATGAAAAAAACAAACTGTTTATGTGATTAGCCACCTGTTTTGGAGCATCACAGGCAAAGGGTTCCAGAGCATCAAGGGTCACAATCCAAGGGGATATTGTAGTACCTAAAGAGGCCAAGATAAAAATGTAACTGCCTGCAACAGGAAACTAGAGGCTAAATGGAATTGAAAGTATGACGTTATGACTTCTTACCAAAACTCTTCCCAAGAAAAGGCCCAAGAGGCACATATTCCCATGCCTGGATATCTCTTGCTGTCAAAACCAGGTTCTTGTCAAGAGAGAACTGATATTAAACCCAGTGAAAACTTGGAAATTAATCAATTAAAAAAAGTGTGTACCACTCCAGTCATTCATAATCACAAGTCCAAATATATGATCTGCAGCTTCATTAACATCCACAGGCTTCCCTAATTCATTACCAGGACCAACTATAGCAGCCTGGGCACAACAGAAAAGGGCATACAATTAACAGAATCAGACACAACTCATCTCACAACAAAAAACTGGTGCAATTGCAATAAATTCATCGTAAAACAGAAATTGATAATAATTTCATCACAAGATTCTTATAGCAAACTTCATAGCCTACTAATCACATAAAAACACATATCAACTAACCATTTCTAGCTCGAAGTCTAGTTTTCGTGAAGGTCCAAAATATGGTGAACCACCACTTGGATGCCCTTGACCTCTGGAAGAAAGCAAAAAGAGTAGGAAATGAGACATGATCCAGATGAATGAGATGAATTAGAAACTTTTTTTTTTCTTTGATGGGTAAAAAGATTCTAAACAATACCATCTTAACTCAGCCTATTAAAGACTCTAAGCACCATTGTAAAAAGATATTCATGTAGTCTTCGTGCTGATTTTAGTCAAATTCACCCAAATAGAGCTGAAAAAAGTGACTAGTGATAATAAATAATAACTATAGTGATCTATTCCTGCACCAAATTTTGCTTCCTTTACTCCATTATTTGTCTCTTTGGTTTGTTGTTGTATCACAATAAGGACAAGGCAATGGTGAAGAAAACATGCATCACTCTAAACAAAATATAAAGAGAATGGTTGATCCCCATTTCATTTTTAGCATCTTTTACTCCATTGTTCATTTTTATGCTTTGTTGCTTCTCATAAGAATAATACAAGGCAAGAGTGGACTAGTTGCAACCCTATCCTCAGCAAGACTGGCATACAGACATATAGGCATATATACTTTTTTGATAGGTACATATAAGCATACATACATTCCTCTTGATTTTGACAACCCTTGTTGATATTAAAAATAAAATTTAAGCAAGTTGAATTTCTTACTTTGGCCGAATAAGATCAGTTCCAGATATAACAATAGAAGATGCCCGCCCATGATATGCAATAGGAAGGTGGAACCTGAAAAACAATTGACAATTTCCAACTTGAAGGTTTAAATTTTGTTCACAAAAAACGTTACAGTTATACTGGACCAACTACTATTTCCCATAAATCACAAATTGACACACCAGTTTGCTCCAATCGGGGTCTCTGGTCCACGAAATATGAGCCCACAGTTCTTTGCATGATGCATGGATGAAAAGAAGTCTGTGTAATCCCCTATCACCATAGGAAGACACATTTCTACCTTGTTCTGAAGGATCAAACACGAAAACCGGTATTAGAAAGTCAAATGTTGCTAGACTATAGAATATGTAGAACCCTACACGCATTTTACCAGTGGCAAGAGTGCTTGTTCCCTCAAGCTTGCATTGTCACGCAATGTTGGTTCAGTAGCTGCATCAAAAAATCAAGAATCGTTTGTTTCTTTATAATTTTGTTGGAGATTAGTTAATTTTTAAAATAACACTCTGTGGAGGCTCTTTTGTTGGGAGCTCTTTGTCTAATTTTCTCTTTGCACATAGAAAAAGAAAATTATCATAAAATCAAAGCATTATAGAAAATGAGCATACATGACAGCAGCTTTTGAAGTGTGAATCGAGCTTCCTTCCATGCAGGCCGCCCCATTCCCATGAACTTGTTGAGATTCGGCTGCCACCAAGACAACAGCAAATTCCAAGCATTTCTCAGTAACTCCACCACACTCTCAAATCAGTAGTCATAATTACAATGAAACAGTCACCATAAAATGTATTCATCAGAAACCATGTCATAGAAGGAAATTTTAAATAAAAATAAAAATAAATAGAAAAACTAGTAGAATAATAAGAAAACAATTGTAGAATACAACCAAAATATTGCAACCTAAGAACTTATAAAAAAAAAAAAGATTGCAACCTAAGACTATGTCTGGTTGGCGAGAAAAATAATATAGAATTCGAGATCTCTGTTTCCGCGACTTAACTTTTTAGTAAGAAAATCAACAAGTCCAGCTATACTCCTAGGAACTATTCGGTTATATACCCCTTCGACATTTTCCTTCTCTTTTCCACAAGTTTCTCAGCAACCAAACAGGACACCGCAGACTAACAAAAATCAAATCAACAACCATAATCCACAGAGCACCAATCCTCGAAATACATAGTAAATTTCAATCTCCACATCCAAACAAAACGACACCGCCTAGCATCAGAGAGCAACATGCACAACCCAAATCAACTAACCTGGAGGAAACAATCGGATTTTCCGAGAATCGGACCGTCGAACAGACCGGCGGACTGAACCTCGGAAAGATCTAAAACGTAGTCTCCGATCGCCACGCCCGGCCGAGCCTCGGCAGACGGTCCAGGCCGGAAAACACCATACGGAAGGTTCTGGATAGGGAAGTGAGAGTCGGGATGCACTTCGATGAACGACTTCAGAGCCATGGCTGCTGTAAAACGACGTCGTCCGGGGTGTCAGAGAAGTGACGGAAGTGCGATTACAGTGAAGCTTGGAGAAATGGGGAAATAAATAAATTTTTATTTTTATTATAAATATTAAAAAAATGGGGAAATTGTAGATTTGGTGTGGTAGGTGGGATCAGCAGCCAACCACGTGGTAGATGGCCACCAATCACTCAGTCTCTTTTGTTATTTTTTAATTTGTTGCATTTATGTACATGAGCCTAGTTCAATTGTTTAAGTTTATTTAAATGATGGACATGGGAAAGTGATTCGAGTCTTTTAATGAAGACAATTTCTTATATTATATTAAAAAGTAATTATCTTTAAAAAAAAATTCTTGGCATTTGCAAAGCCTAAGGTCCTTTAGAGCAACTCAATAGTGGAGTAAAATCGGGGCTTAGCCAAATAGATGTTGAAGAGAAAAAAAATTAGCTCTCAGCGGTGGGTGTGGACCAAAGTATAGTTGATGAGCGGTGATGTTTAAATGTGAATGGAAATACCGTGATTCTTTGTGCATCAGAAAAACCCCAAACGACCTCGTTTATAGCGGTGGAAGCCCGGGGTAAAGCGAGCAGCGGGCATTCTCAAACGGAGATTCCTGACATTGCAAGCACACATTGAACCATTTTAAAAATTAACAACTAAAACAATTTCAATAAATAGAGAAAGAGCGACGATTTTGAAGCAGAGATTTTTCGCGGTTGAAATCTGGCGATGCGAGCGAAGAAGAGGAGGAAAGCCAGCCGTACTCGGTCATGCGTCGTGTTAAATCGCCGGTGTGCGCCCGACTCATGGTCGTCGTCGTTGTTCGCCATCGCGTCACTTCGACCACCGCAAACGTTGATCCAAATCCAGATTCTACGTACTTGGCCGCTATACCGGCATCATGTGAGATCTTGATTATGGCGGCCGCCCGGTAGAAGCGCCGCATCTTCCATCCAGCTCGCTCTGGCTGGAGCAGCAGACGTGGGAAGTCGTTTTTAGGCTGACGGCGTGGTGAAAACGGCGTCGTTTCTTTTTCTTTATTTTTAAATAAATAACAAAGCAGCGTCGTTTTTCGTAATGCTTTATCAACGGCGTCATTTCGTAAGCTTCTTTATCAAGCAGCGTCGTTTGAAGTAGCTATCACTAACCCAAAAATACGTTGTTTTGGGTATGTGGCACTCCAAAAAAGCCAGTTTCTTGACGGTTGTATCAGCGGCGTCTGTTTGGTATGGTAAATTCAAAAAAAGTAATTGCGAGCCAAAGCGAAAAAAAATGACAAAGCGGCGTACGTTTTGACCCGAACCAATTTTGCAAATAATTAGCTAAATTTTTATCAACTAATTATTTTCAATTTATAATATTATAAATAAAATAAGATTAATAAATGAAAAAAACATAAATCATATTTTCTTGAATAATTTAAAATACAAATTTAAATATAAATCTTTACTTGATATGAATTAATTTATTTTATTATAATTCGCATTACATATATTTCATTGAATATTCCATTAACTATTTAAATAAATTGTTTTAGTAATTTCCACTTAGGTTATCGTATAATTTGATTCAGGTTGCATAATGAGGAAAATGACATCTCCTCCAAAAATCTGGGGTGGGAAAATCTTTCTTAAATGAGGAAGAGCGTGACCTTTGTCATATCTTGGATGACCTGGCACGGAATCTGCAGTTGTCGGTATTAGGCGTAGATGCCGAAAGTTTTAGGATCGAGTGATAGCGAGTTTTGGAACCAATGTTGATTGACCATCCACGGACATGTTCTGCACAAAATCGATGGGATAGAATCAGAGCATTATTGTACAAAATATGGCGTGGGATCTGCCCGCAGGATTACAAATAGATGAAGTGGAGCAAACATGTGGCGATGTCGATTATCTATTATAATTTTACAGTGATATTTTATTGAAGATTTATTTATTTCTAATTTTATTTTAAGTCATTGCAAGCTGAATATATCTTTCAAACGAGATGTTAAGTCTGTGGATTTATGACGTTCATTTAGGAAGTGCCATCATGATAAGTGGATGGATTATGCGCAAAGAAAACAACCCAAAAGCCCAGCTCACTGTTTGTAGAGACTCAAATTACACATCTCTTGACTCGGATCGAGAATCAGTATAGCAATCTGACAGTTAACTCTCGAGGAAGATACGCGGGAAGAAAAACGGTGAAAGCGTTTTGTGGGGCTTCAATAAAGTAAGGGAGTCAACGGATCTTCTGTAAATTCTATTGAATCGATTCATGGATTATCGAGTGAAGAAAGAAAGAATTTTTATGAGGAGGCCAGCAGTGCGAAGGCAATGCGAGAGGGAGGATGTGCAGCTGGGTGATGACAATCATGCTTTGAAGATAAGATGTAGAAGGAGCAGAGATAGGTTCTGGAGATGATCTCGATGATGCCGTGTATAAAGACATCTCACGCATGTCAGCATTCAGGCAAACACTATTACTTAATTCGTAAGCGTGCGATTATAGCGCTTAATGAAAAATGCAGAAGTAGCTTGACTTTATTATAAGCAGTTCTTGGCTGTTTTATTTTGTTCTCATTTAAATTTTTGTTTGCTACTTAAATGAAATATTCAAATTATCTATGTCATTTACCGTGTGTAAATGATTAAAAAATATACATAGCCGTCAGCGGAGTCTTTTATCAACTCAGCGGATCACGTTTTCTATTAATCCGAGCTTTTTATTTTAACCTACATTTGGCAAATTATATATTTTCATTATTTTTATAAAATTACAAAATTTTTAAATTAATTAATATTGTAACCAAAAAATTTTCAACTAAAAAATTATTAATTAAATATTTTATATTTATATTTATTGATTTAATTAAATATTTATGTGTTTGTTTACATTTTTAATTGAATATTTATATTTATTTTAAATTTTAATTAAATATTTATTTATCTTTTTAAATCAAACTTATAGTATATGGGTGATATAAATGATGAAGGTACATGATTAATTATTAAGGAAGAAAGGAATTAAAATTGGAATAGATTTAGTATAGATATGAAATTTTAGATGTTCGCTCAAGAGATCTTCTATTAAGAATTTTAAATTTAAATCTCAAAAGTAACTTTTTTGAGAAAAAATGAAACACTAAATCATTTTTATTTTTGTAAGCGTTGAGTCTTAAGGAAACGATAAGTAATTATTTTATGTTAATAAAAAAGCTTTAATGAGTTCTCGAAGAAAACCTATGTACTGCACAGAAATACAGAGGAAAGTGCCACTGAAAGAGGGAGCAGCAAGGGCTAATTTCTTTAGAGAAAAAAGCATGAAGTGAAGTGGGACGATCATGGAGAGAGGAAGACTAGGAATCGAAGGATGACTGATGAAGGGAGATGGAAGATGAGATTGAGGCTAACTTTGTTAACTGGCCGTCTATTTTTTGCTACTGTATGTGCGAGGATAAAGGTTGGCCATGGAATTAAAACCTCTCTGACAGTCGAGAGCTACTGGGGAGGGTGTGGGGTTTTGCCTGCTTTCCAAGAAGATCTATGAACTTTGGAGACCGAAAGCACATGTGGAACTTGTGGCGCTGGACAGCAAAAGTAAGGAAGACTCGGGTGAGGAACCACAAAGGAAAGAGGCCACTAACTTTGGGGGAGAAAATGCAACAATCAATCCAAAAATCTTGGAGAGTTACAACCCTTGGATGTTGGCACGGAGACTACCTAGAAGGATTCAACCTATCAAATAAAGAAAGGAGGGAGCGGGGGATGGAAATGAGGAAAAGAATGTGTCAATAACTTGCAATCAAGATAGAAAAATCCATTTTCAGAAAGCCATCAGGTTTGATGTCCTCGACTGGGAAGGAGAGGAGAATATGGCATATGATTTTAATGAATAAATTATGGCATATCATATGGGAAGGAATTCAGAATACGGTGAGTACCCCGGAAAGGCAAGCGAGTGAATGCACAGATTTAAAATAGAAGACAAACCATAGGTTGAGTGGGACTGGTAGGTGAATTCCTCATATAGTACGTGGTGAGAAACAGAAGGATTAAACCTTCAAAGCCATGGTATCAGAATAGGCTCGTATCTGCAACCCCAGATCGGAAGCGTCAGGAAATAGTTTTTATTATTTAATAGTTTATTTATTTAATCGTACTTTTGGCCCAAGCTAAGTCCATATTGTTTTCTGTATATAAATTTTCGTTGAAAACAACCAAATCCATAAATTATCTGGATCTGAAGTAATATAATTAGAGCTGAAGTCAGAGATATGATCTCATGAGGAATGTGGGGTTTAAGCAAGGATTATTTCGTATAGTCAGTCGTTTCACTGTTAAGCGAGAAGGTGATTTGGAACGATGATTAACTACAATTTAAACTAAATTAAACTATGCTAACTCTTGAAAATCAACAAATGATTGAAGTGAAATTGAAAGAAAAACTCTAATGATTAATGCTAGGGCCGGTTGTCTCCATTGATGGGTTTTACGACACAACCATAAAATCCCCATGCCACTTGAATAATATATCTCGTACCTAAAGACCGAATATAGAGTTTACATTTTCCAATATATACCCTCAATTTCTCACACCTGTTCTATTTATACTTTGATCCTTCTAGGTCAAATAATGCAATCCCAATTTCTAATAAGATGGTCCTTGGGAATTCTATTAGTGCCTTTTGATCCTTAAATTAACCGCATAAGATTAAATGATCTCTCTCTGTGGAGTACCTAAGTACTAAGCATTATAGTTTCCTAGATCTCTTTTAGTTAAATTATACTTAAAATACCTAAAATTTTATAATAATTTTTATTATATATTAAAGTATAATTAAAGCAAACTTGGGTTTCAGGAAAATACGATAATTATTAAATAATTGAAAATTGAATGAAATGTGAGCATATGATTAAGTATTATATTGCTAAAGTATGCCGAAATTGATGAGCCAGGGTAACCAAGTAAAAAATAACAAATTTGGAGTTGTAAAATGAGGACCTAAAGATTACGTGAATAAGCTTAAATCTTAAAGTGGATAAATGATAAATAGAAGTGAATTATGAAGTTAGATATTCAGAAAAGTAGTGAGTTTATTAGTCAAACATATAACAATGTGTAGTTGAAAACAAGCCAGAGTTTTTTGTGGATCCTGGGATAACTTTATTGACCAAGTAGTTTGAGGAGAGGTTGAGGAGAAAGGAAAAGAGTATTAAAGAATGGGGTGATTTCTTGTTCAGCAGTAAAGTGATCAGAACGTCTTGGGAAGAAGTTGGGAGGATAACGGAGATGACTGTGAGCTAAGAATTTACAAATGGATGAAGAAGATGGTTAGAGAAAGGCCTAATCCATGTGGTTTCAGCTGTTGTTTCTTGGGTTTAGGATATTGAATATTATTGAAGTGAATTCATCTTTGTTTGTGGTTTTGAGGTTTTGAAAATGGTAGAAGTGTAAAAGTGTGTAGAATAATCAGAGCACCGACGTTGTTGAAGAAATGAAGGCCCCCTCTTTCGGCTTTGCTATAAGTGCAAGTTGCTCTATTCTTAGCGTGAACTCTTATTCACATGAGTCATTTTGGATTTTGTTTTGAACACCGTATTGTATCGATTATTTAGAACCATTAAATTGTGGGGGTTAGGCTAAAATTGACTAAGTGAAACGTAAGCCAGTACTGTTGCTGGCGATATTAGTTAAGTGTGATTAGTGCTAGTTCCTCAATGTGATGTGCTTGATTTTCCCTAGGGATGATGTGATCACTGACTGGATCGAAGTTGAGCGAATGAAGAAAGAGAGATTTGGTTTGTTCTATCTACTCCTTCTTATTTCAATGTTGTGATGTTTGTTCCCCAAATGCATAAGAAAAACATATTGATTTACTTTAATTAGTTTGAAATGATGATTGTGAAATGTTGCATATGAAAATTGCATGATTATTTGAAAATAGTATTTATACAAATGTATATTGTATTGTATTTTGAAGCTATAAAAGGATTTGAGGCATATATTCGAATGTGTAGTTTAATTCGCATTAGGATAGATTAATTTATCCCAAATAAGGGTCACAGGTCGTGATCTATGAAACAAATGTATTAGTGTCATTCAATTTGTAGTGATAGGACTGATGTCAGTAGTGTTCGCGAATTGATTTTTACAATAGTAGATTGTGGAAAACGATTAAGAAGGATGTCTTGTGTTATAAAATGAAATGTTTTTATATCGGCTGCTGACTCAGTGGGATTGTAAGGTAGTTAGATATCATATTATCTTTGAAATATAGGTTCACAGTGGATCAAGACCAAAACTGATTAGTTGAATTATTGATATTGGATTAGAAATCACAGTTAACAAGTGGAAATGAAAGCTGTGAAGTATGGTTGATTATAAATGATTTATCTTATATAAAGTGTATATTTGGATTGATCAAGTGGGCCATAGTGATGTTATGCTGAAATTATATGTATTATATTTGGCGTTGGAGTTATCGAAAATTTAAGTGTTTAGTAAGAATTGCCGTTTGGCTTGGCGAACGGAAGATGAGTTGTAGCCAGAACCACTGGCGTAAATCGCATGTGTAATTTTCTCGATGGTGCGAGTGATTGTGTGGAGTTAGCGGACGAGGTTGAGGAGGCTGGAGTCACCAAGAAAATTGGCGGGTATGATCGGAAGCGCCATGCGTTCCTCCATTTCAAACGTTGATATTTGTAAAAAGCAAATTTGAACTCTGAACATGTTTATAAAGCTTAGAGCGCCTTCATTATAAATGTATTTTGTTAAATGTTATGGGCTTATTAGTTTGTAAATGTTTATGGAGCACTGACAAACTATGGTGAGGCGAAGCATTATAAATGGAAATGTATTTAAATAAATAAGCTTAGTAGGCGTCACGGGTTTCAGTTCGGACTCACCAACCGGGTCGAATCGGGCTCGGGGGTCACTACATTAAGTTAATTCACTTTTAACAATTATGAGACATTAGAGGTAGAAATCAATTCCTAAGGGGATGCTTCCAGCTGTCACTCTGAAACCTCTTGAGCTATAGGCCTCAACTTCACCCTTTAGCATACAACAATTAGATAAAAAATCTAGAAAATCAAAGAACTGCATACATACACCCTCAACACAAGCATGTATTCACAAAAATCATTCAATAAAAGCGTAAATTCGACACTAATTCAACTTAGCCTTGGGAAATTCAGTCACTCTGCATGACCTGAAGCTGACAATATCATATTGCTCAGTAAATATTGAGAGAGATTAGACTCTAGGTGAGGTTTAGGAATATATTAATGGGAGTATGGATGAAACATCAGTTTAACACTTATACGAGACCTTCTGAATCACTGCATCTATAATATCACAAGTTAAAGATAGGTTGTTTGATAATGAATAAAATTAGGTTTTGTCTTGTAGGATTAATAACGTGGTTTGAGTCTATAGCCTTTACGTTTATGAGTTACATTCAAGTAATATTAAAATTGAATTATGAGTCCAGATGTTCTCTAGAAGTTGACAGTTCTAGATCAACCCAGCTACTCAAGATCCATACTACTCGGATCCTAATGATAATTTATCAACACTAAAGTGAAGGGATGGTGTCAGGGAACATCTCTGACCTGGATGTTAAAAATGACTCATGAAATTATGAACTATAATGGAGTTTGGTGAATCAATTCTACATAAAGTAGACACTATGAAAATCTGCATGAAGCAGTTCAATTTGCACGTATCCCAATTTAAGGCTCTATCCTAAATTGGGTAGGGATTTGTCAAAGATGCCTAATAATGCAGTTTGGATTTCTCCTCTTATTTAACCAATTAAAAATCCCTGTTTCTCTGGAAGACAAGGGTCTAACCATTTCACTGTATTTGCACACTCTTCTAAGATGCAGGTGTTTTTCTTTCTCATTGCTACCCGTTTCATAGGTTGTAGATTTCTTGCTACAGTCGTGGGGTTGTTTAAGACTCCTGGCACGATTGTTAGGCTCATCCTTGATCTAGTGAATATGCACCCTTCCCATGATTTGGTCTAGCTAACACGGGATCGGGGTTTTCACTTGATTAAGGTGAAATCTATGATTGTTTAAATTGATACGTGATCCCCTCGGCATCAACTGGGTAGGTTAGAGATTTCATAAGTGAACTCAGGCCCGTGGTTCTAACAATGGTCCAACACTTACAAATTGAATGTTCCCTGGTTCTGAGGTCTCATCTGCGTGTGACTCGAGAGGGCCTCTAGAAATCAGGCATGATCTGATCCTTGGAGGGTATTGAATACTATTGGGAGCATTGCATGAAAGGCATCAGTCAAATAAATCTCTCCCATGTTCAAGGATACTTTCCTTATAATTTGTGCTCAGAAAAGATTGTAACTAACAATAAGTTATTTGGTGGAAGCTGGCTTCTCAAAGCGCATTACAATGAGCCAATAGATGCGTCCAATTCTGACACTAGGTTGCAATAAGCGGAAGCAGATTCTAAGAAGATTAAATCTGCGATTTCTATTAAGCTTCAGACGTAAATTGTAAAGAAATTGAAGTATCCACTTTAACTAACATTCGCGGATCGCGGATTCGGTCCGAAAACAAAGAAAGAAAAAGAAAAATATATTCTAAAATATCACGATGGGTCTTCCTCCTGTCTCGAATGATGGGTTTGAGAAAACGTGCTATAAAGCGTGCCTATTTCAAATGCCCGGAAATTGGGCTGGGTTCAAGGCTCCGGGTTCTCTATAATAAAGTGCCCCCGGTTCTGTTTGGGTTGACCTACCAGGCGGGGTCATGACATGGAATCATATGCAGTCACATTAGTTTTGCCATTGACCTCGGGGAAGCTAGTCGTGACGTCCATCCATTTTGTTCTTCCTGTTGTTATTAGGTTGGCACGATCAGTATATTGACATGTTTCTTTCGGTTGCATTTGATTAATTGGTACGTGACCTTGAATTCTTTGTCATGGCCGTATTAGTTGCCAATCGCGAGTCTACAGTTCGACCTCCTTTTTTTCTTGTTTCCGGGGAATTAATTATGACCTCGGTCGAATATAGCGACCTCTACTCCTACGCTATCTTTGCAATGAGGTATGTGCCAGCGACCTCCAACGTATCGTGACCTCATTTATATTTGTCATCCTCCTTGCTTCTTAGTCCACGGCTTTGCTTTTTCATGTTGCGACATCATTCGGTTGTCTTTGAGCTTTCAAGCGGGAATTATTGACTCAAAAACTCACGGTACCTTGTTTTCTTGTTACGGCGTGATTAGTCATGACCAAGTATTTTCTTTAATCACTTTGCAATTCTTGACTGCGACCTCAAAGTATCTTCGCGACCATCCCTTCCTTCCTATCCGATCGCAACCTTATTTCCGGTCTCAACGATTCCCTTCAATTTTACCATGTTTGGTCGCGACTAAGCGTACGCACTTTTGGAATATATGTCGCGACCTCGATTTGATGTTGCGACATCAGTTCTTGTTGCCAGTTATGTTGATCTTTGTTGCGATCATGTTTTTCTTACCCTTCAATAAATTCTATGTCACGACCTAAGTTCCATGTTGCAACCTGGCTATCTTGTTTTCTACTGCATTCTATGTCGCGACCTGTGAATCCCCATTGTCGATGCCGATCCTTGTCGCGCTCCCCTTTTTATGTGCAACTTAAATTGTTTATGCATTTCATTATCTTATCCGCAGCGTGGACATTGAGTGCGACCCTAATCGTTTCTTTCACTTCTTGAAATTTATGCCCGCCTTCTTAAAGCATGCGACATCAATTACGCCCATCGTAGCCAGCGACCACACTTCTTAATCCTGACATTTTAAGCGCCACCTGACTCGCCTTTTATTGTGGCGACGCCAGATTAGATTGCGACCTAGATTCGACGCCAACTTCTGCATTTTGTCGCAACATCAATTTTGGTTTGCTACCAATTGCCTTCCTTTTCGTCCACGACCTCGAAAGCGGTCATGGCGACGCGAAGGTGGCTTTTCTTATCTATGCTCTTGTCGAACCCAGCCAAATGTAATTAAACATAAATATAAATTAGCGACCTTGGTCAAAGTCTCCACCTTATATTTGTTAGCCATAACACCCGGTTTTGGTAGGAACCTTGTAAGATCCCTTTCAACGCATTCCTTCGCGGTATTGACTTCATTTTTACATTGCGACCATGCATTGTCTTCTTTTTATTTGTGACCTCAATGGTGCCAGCGATACCAATCCCTTGAGTTCCTTCTATCTTTGTTTTAGCGGAGTTTTCTCACATCGCGACAACTTTTGTTGTTGGGCTTATTATCCTCTAGTCATGATAAGATTCTCTATAGTGACTTTCGTGATAATGCTCTTGAATTACTTATCCCGACATCATAATCATTTTGCAACCATCCATTGGCGTCTTCCTTTTTTGTGCGACCTCAAAGCGGTGTCGCGATCTCGAATCCTTCCTTGAAGCCCCATTTTTACCTCCTGTGACTTCTCCTTTTGTAAAGCGGCTTTTCATTCAACATAGTATGACAGTGCGCCAGCCACCGATTCTCTGTCGTGAGCTCACAGCCATTGAAATTTGTTTTCACTTCTAATCCTTCTTGGAATTTTCATTATGCCAATAATTTGTCGCAAAAATAAATTTAGTAAATAGTACATATTCTTGCATAAAAACAAGCAATTACATTGTAAGAACAAATGGAAAAATGGGCTTTAAAAATTCAATGAGTTTTATTCATCAAATTCCCAAACTTCCAAAATTTGCTGGTCCCGAGCAAAGAAAGAAAGATTGGTGCATCTGAACAATTTAACTTTATTTTGAAGGACATTTTTGTTCCTACAACACAATCTTTTCTTATTCCACCCTTTGACTGAATGCCGAAGATTAATTATCATTTAAAACTTTAGTTTTCAACAAAGAAAAGGAATGTTTTTCAACCTCTATTACAAATACGCGATGAATCTTTGCATGAAAATAAATTGATCAATTAGTCTTGTTATGAATGTGTGTAGTGCTTCTTTTCCCTTTTCATCTTTTTGTTGAATTAGTTAATTTTCTAGGGGATCTCCTTAGAACACTAGTCAAAGTCACATGGTCTTGTTTTTCATATTGATCTCTCTATTAATGTATAGGTAAATTCCATGAAGATCAAAGAGGTCTTTAGGCTTATAATGTTGGCTTGGGTAATTGGGTGAGCTCTTGGAAATTTTAGGTTACAAAGTACCCAGTTTCACTTTTCTGTAACACCAGAAATATACCCTAGCGGTTTTCGGACATGTTTGGAGTATAATAAAAAATGTATATTTTACGGAATAAAAATAATGCTAAAATAAAATAGCAAAAACACAGAAATTTAATATAAAGTGAGGTAAAGTGGTAGAATTGCCACTTGGGACTTAAGTGTCATAAGATAGAAAGATGGGATGCCCAGTATAATTTTTATAAGTTAACTTGAGATTAATGAGATGGGACCAGAATTGAAATTAAAGAAAATTAAACCCAAAAGTGGATAAAAGATCGAAGTAGAATTCTGTTTGAGAGACAGCGTAAGAGAAAGAGAAGGGAGAAGAAAAAGAGGAGAGAAGAGAAGAAAAGAGAAAAGAATAAGAAGAGAGAGAGATTTCGGTATGAATTCTAAAGTTTTGTATGAATTTCATGCAATTGTATGGATTAGCATTAGCATCCCCAAACCTACAGGTTTTTTGTTAGGTTTTGCAAATGCATAACCTAGATTTCTTGAAATAGGGTTGGTAAAACCCTCAAATAGACATTTTCAAGACCAGTGGCAAGTGTCTCATTTGGGGTTGGATTCATGGTTTAATTGCAAGTAATGGAGTTTGGGTTTAGAACAAACCCCAACTAATCTTCATGTCAGGTTTATGTATGGGTTATGACCCATATGAGAGTTGTTTTGGGAGTAATTCATGATGATATCTTTAGTGTAAGATAGAGTATTTGAAGAGATGATTTGAGTAGAATAGGAGTTCTATGAGATGAATATGGAGTAGTTTTGATGTACATGTATTGAGTATTGGGTTGGTTTTGGTAGAAATATATGGAAAAATGGGAGAAAAACCGCATTTAAGGCATTTCGAGGTTGGTACGGTACCAAATGGGGTGTGCAGTACCATAAGTGTTACAGTCCAAGCTAGTGCAGAGTCTGGCGTGGTACCAGGCGCAATGTTACATTTTGGACCAGTGACAAGTATTTTAGCCATAACTTGGTCATTTCTCATCCGATTTGAGGTGATTTGGTGTTTTGGATTCAAGAAATAATTTTTTTAAGGAAAACAAATCTCCACAGTGAGTACCTTCAAATTATGACTCTAGTTAGCACGAAATTACTCAACAGTGGAATTTTATCTTCAAGCCAATTTAAGTTCGGTTTTGGAAACATAGAGTAATCCAGTTGTTTATGACATATCGCACCAGGTTTGATTACTGGGTTGGGTGATTCAGGTTGGAGAAGAACCCTTGGCATAGAGGCTTGAAGGGTCTCTGAAGGCAGGTGTCAAATATGGGTTAAGACCTTGAAAATAGGTATTACAGACTATTCTAATTGTAATCTAGGTACTTAAAGGTATGAAAGAAGAGTCTATGTTACCGCACTCCCTACGGGAATGGGACGGTCGATAAAGGAAGTACAAGTCAGCATACAAAGTATAGAAATATATGGGTATATGTCATAGATATGATAGTATGATAAAGTAAATGAAGAAGATATAAGTTAGCAGATATAAGATGTTACAAGTAGATGACATGATATAGACCATAAAATTGTATGATATGAATATAATATAAACGTACAAATGATAGATGGAACGTCTTTGAGACACCTGATAGAAATGCATAAATGCTAAGACATTAGAATAAGTAAAAGATGACAAAACACAGGGGCCGTACAGCACACGAATGATAGTACTATATGAACATATGAATGAGTAAATGTATGCATGGGGAAAATATAAGAATATATGTATTAGAAGAAATATGATAAACAATATGAGGCTCGATAGGCATATATGAATATATGAATGAAGTAAATCATACATGATAAAAATGCAGGAATATATGTATTATAGAAATAGGAAGAAGGCACGTAATATAAGGGCTCGATAGGCACATATGAATATATGAATGAGTAAATCATGCATGATAAAATATAGGAATATATCTTTATTATAGAAATATGAATAAAAGTAATATGAAATAGTATAGAGAGCAGTCTGATTAAAGTAATGATGGTATATATTGCATAAGCAATCACGCCGATAACAATAGTTATTGATGCTTATATGGATATCTCAGAGAACCTCTAATAAATTTGATTACTGTGTCGGCGGGTAGATGGATAGATAATATAAGGAAAGATCTGAATTGTTTTGTAGTTATGATATAGAAAGAGGGCCCCATTTAGATTGATAGCTGAATCGTTTGGATCACCTGTCGACCTCGATGGGTCATATAGAGGTCCTATCGTCGGTGATGTAAACCCTCGCAGGAGTGCAGCTATAGATAGAAATCACTTGTCTAACTACATTAAATAAGTACAACCAGATTACAATTAAATTTATTTAAATGTATTCTAAATTATTCTTGAGGATGAGGCATAAAGTAAGTATAGGTAAAGGAAATGTATAAAGTATATGATATGATATGAGAAGCATAACACTGCTATGCGATGATAGTATACCGTTATAAGAACAAGAAATACAATATAAGAGGACATGAAAAGTATAGAAAGTATATAAAAGTACAAAAGTATATGAAAGAATATGTAATAGAACATGAAAAGCATATGAAGTACAATATATAGAAAATCATAGGAAATATAGTATATAAAAATTACAAGATGAAAATATAGGGAAATGCAAGAATATAGATGAAAGTATATGACAAAATATCTGATGCGAATCAGTTCACTCTTGAATGACAAACGGGATGAGATTCCCCTCTCGAATTTGTGGTGAATGTCAATTCTATAGTCGAGTAAGCATAAAATGCAAAGTATATGACAATACAAGGTTGTATAAGAAAGGTATATGAAAACTATGTATCTGACACATGAAGTATATGTAAAACTATGGCAGTATGATATGATAGTAAAGTATAAACTCTTGCACTCCACAAGAGATATGAAAGATGTGATAGAAATTCATAATGTCCCGAAAGAAATGATATGATATAGAAGAAGATAATAAGTTATAGAGAATGGATATGGAATATGCAAAGTATAGAAACCAGAATCTGATAAAAGTATAGATAGGAATAACTTTGATACATAAACATGTAATGGGAAAAGATTGACATCTGATAGGAATGTAACGATGATAAGTAATAAAAGTTATATGAATATGTATAGATATATGAAATGCATATGTATAAACTGCCAATGAGTGCATTAGTGGTTGTCATGCTTATGTTCCCACTAAGCTAAAAATCTTGCTGGGGTGGTTTGTCCAGTGAGTCACTGAAAGAGAGGAGGCTGAGGACAGGACACTCAAAAACTTTGTTGCGCGGTCATTGATGATTGCTCACGTTGCTTCCAGCGATCTCGATGTTTGCCATTATATATGTATCGCATTATTATAAGTATAAAGTGTTTGCATAAGATCTCAAGCTCGATGAAGGAGTATGATTATATTTAGCATTCACTTCACTACAGAAATATATTAATGGCAATATCATATATAATTAAATGGATTTCGATATATGTATACCGTTTGATGGGCGCTTTCAAATTAGTAGTTCTTTTAATATATAAATGATTTTTGTTATTGAAATTGTTTGCATACCACAGTACAAGTTCAGCTATGAGAAGAACATAAGTCAATGAAGTCCCATTTTATGATCTGCTTCCCCGGTTTCGGTTAGGGATCACCGTTCAGGTCGGATCGGGATGCGAGTGATAAGTTGGTATCAGGCCCATTTGAGGCATCACATTTCACTACGTATAATGGCCTTCATCACTCATATGCATTTTCCTTCCTTGTAATGTAACTCCCCAAAGAAATTAATTTTGCATCATCTTATATATTTGTAGCTCCTTTGGTTACCACTTTTAACTTATCATCTGCTTAGTTCCTTGTCTTTGGAACTCTTTACATTTCATCTTTATTTTCAAAGGAATTTGGAATAGTGCAATGTTTTGTCTTCTGGGCTTTCTATGTCTTAGAACTTTGGGCTACCAGCAACTCCCTGCAGGTTGACATTAAGGTACTAGTTGTTGAAACACCCCTAAGAGCTTAATTGTTCGAGAGGATGACCATGAGGCAAAACTTATTCGCTTTTTTCAACTTCATCTTCTTTTTCTCTACAGTTCTTCAATTTATTTTTCTCATCCATCCTTATGAATCCAAAAGAAATATATTCCCCTAAACTTGTTCTTTTCTTGATAAACATTTTATTATGAGCCCAGGTAATTTAGGGGTTCTTTGCTCACGGGATTATTATGAGGAGGGATTTCGAGTTTCTAAATCACGCTATTTGAAGAGTGGGCATTTTTGGCTCCATGAGAACTAGAGTGTATGCCCTTACTTATAATGGTGGGTTTGAAAATGTTCAAACTTCAAAAGATGGCCTCTATCACTTCCTGATAGTTTTTTACCTAAAATTTTGCCTTGACTGATAATATAACAAGTTCTGGGACTGCCTTTTACCATAAGTGTAGATGCCCAAAATATGTTCTAATCCTCTCAAGTTAAGATTTTCTTGACCATGTGCATTGTTTCCAAGATTTATCATGACTGTTTATCTATACACAACCGATCATCTTGTTTTCTTTCAATTGTGTACCTTTCCAAATTAGATTAAACTGATTCAAACTAAAGCGCAACTTCTTATTTCATTTCACTAAAGCCTACTCTTATTTCTCTTATAATGTTGTTGGATTTAATAGTGAGTCCATTGTGTCTTGTACTGGCAAGGCTTGAATACATAGGTCATTTCTTTGCCAGACAAACAATGAATGGCTTCTGAACCTGATTCATAATCGGATCAAAGTACATCGAAACAAATTACTTATTCAGCAATCAGATTCCAATCAAGCATTTCAACAATATATAAGTTTTGATTGCATCATTATTGAAAGCAACAACACAATTCATCAATTCAGAAGAACACATCACAAGACATTTTCAATGAACCTCTCTGGATTTATATTCATGATGATGAAGGAGTACAGTGAAGAAAATAAAAGTATAATTGTGCTATCTCACTCCTCCCTTCTCTTATAAGATTTTTTTGGTATGATGTTGGGAGGATCTAAGTCAAAGCTTACTAAACATGGGGAAGAGTGGGAGAAAGGGTCATGTTGGTCTTTCTTTTCGAGGAGGGTGTGGGTTTTACCTTGTGGTGGAGATTAAATCATTTATTAAATCCCTGAATCTTATCAAGGTCTTGTTTTTCCAAGACCCACATCGATTCCTTTGTTTTCATTTCGAAGCGCTGACATATCGATAAATTTTTGTTTATCAAATCTAAACTCTCATGCAGTTTTCTTCCTATAGAAGCATCATTATCTTCTAGCTCTTTATCTATGTCCTTCATGATTTTTCAAATTCCTTGAATTGCTCCTTATATAGGTACTTGAAGGCTTGAATCTTTTTAGCATGTTACCTCATCAAAACTTCTCTTTTCTTCTTCGGAATGGTAAGCACTTCTTAAGTCTCTCTAAAGAGTGGTTGTTTGTAGAAGGCTTCCCAAACCCCAGCTTTTCATCTTTTCCTGTTTCCTTTTCTCTTTATGTTACAAGTCTCTTTTCATAATTTCTTCCTCTCTCTGTCTTAGAGTGCAGCAAACAAATTGTTCTTTCCTCTAGGTGAAAGCTACAGGCTCTTCTATAGATTGTTGCTATTTTCCCATTTTCTTTTCTATTTCATTCTGCATATCTTTTTTTCATTGTCCTCAGAATTTCCATGATTTCAATGTTCCCTTCTCCTCTTCTGGAGCCTTCTGCTTGCTCAGGGAAATTCTCTGTCAAATTAGGATAGGAATGGCTTAATGGGCTCATTTTTAGTACACATCTTTTCTTTAGATTTGGAGGGTTTTGCTGGAATAGCTTGCTGTCTCTACGCAGTCATTATCTGGGCATGCTACCTTCTACTTCCATCCTTTGTTGCTTTTTATTTACATTGCCTTGTCACCTGATAGTTGGGGGAGTGCAGGCGGTTCTTCTTCGCTCACCGATCCTCTCACCTGACGAAGATGCATAGTTCTTTTGATTGTTGTTGGGTGAGGATCGAATCCTCTTTGTTGCTCAAGTGACATCTCGAATTGAGCCCCTCTATTAAACTGACATTCATTTATAGCCCTTGAAAGGGCATATGGGAATGAGATTGTCTCTGCACTCTCTCTTTTATGAGATGTTTAGTTGGGAGGATTCTTGAGAGGAGGGAAGTAGAGACCAAACCTTGGCTTCCTCGGTGGGAGCCTACATTGATAGCGTAGTGAGGGGTTCTTCCTTGTGGCTTCCAACGTACACAGGTCCGGTCAGGCAGATAATGAGATCAGGCGGAGTTGGGGCGCGAGAGTATATACTAGGATTCTTTTACTGTTTTTTTCTCGAGTTGAACATTACATGCGATTTTAAACAATTCTGTAATAAAAATCATTTATATGCAAGCGTACCAGCTGGGTGGTGTCAATCAAAAATATACCGCATTATCTTAGTCCCATTTACATATGAGCGCGCTTTGCATTTACAAATAAATCAAAGACAGGACATCGCCCGCGATGAACCCCCTACTAGTGTCAGCATTTGGTGTATCACGCGGAAGATTGCGGATGTCCTCCTTTGTACCTACACGAGGTTAAAACCGTGTTAAACTGCAACAGGGGAAAGCGTATCTTATAACTATCTTACGTTATCGACTTTATCTTGGGGTGAATAAGCATATATAAGCCGTGCGAATGCCGAAATTTTCAGCGTTCATAGCACATTTACATACAATTATCCTTATGGCTTGACTTAGCATTCGGATATCTCGTATGTAGTGCCGAACTTATACTTATAACAATCTTATACTTACTTCAGAACTTACACTTATAATGGACTTATTCTTATTCCGATCTCCCATAAGGACACATATTTATACTTTTCTCGTAGGACACATGCGCCCATACTTATCTCACGTGGACCACATGTATTGAGATTCCTCGTGCTGTGTATCCGGATCTCCCCCGAAGGACATATATATCGGACTATCACGATGCACTTATCTAGGGACTTATAATTAATTGAATCTCTCGTAGGGTCTGGTGTAGACCTTCTTGAGGTACCCACATTATACTAAAAAAACTTTATCTGGTACTTTATATATTAAGCAGCCTCTGGAGCATATCTAGTCTTCTGGATTATATACTTGTATTATGGAGCTTATACTTGTCTTCTGGGCTTATACTTGTCTTACGGATCTTTATACTTGTATTATGGGTATATGCCATCACAGATCTTATACTTGTGTACAAAGCTTATGCTTGTGTTTGGATCTTATTCTTGTATTTGAGGATCTTATACTTGTATTACGGGCTCATACTTGTATTTGAGGATCTGCACTTATTCTTGTGTTTGGGATCTTATACTTGTATTATAGAGCTTATATGTATTTCGGATCTTATTCTTGTATTTCGGATCTTATACTTGCATTATGGAGCTTATTAGCACTTATTTAGGATCTTATTCTTGTATTGGATCTTATACTTGTATTCTGAACTTATCACTTGCATTGGATCTTATTCTTGTATTTGAATCTTACTATACTTGTATTAGGAGCATGCTTGTATTGGGCTTAGTCTTATATTTGAACTTGCCTCACTTATATTACCGTCACGGAAGTACCCGTGCAGTACTACGAGAGATTTTACTTGTGCAAAAATACCCCATAAATTTACTCACGGAACTTATCTTTGGTACTTAAATAACGTACTTGTTCAAATACTTTCTGAATCATTTCCTTTCTTTTTCTTTTCGCGTTTAGTTTGTAGTTTCATATATTTCATAAATCCTGACATTCCGCAGCCGATTCGGAACATTGAATCTATCACATTTGTATGTATTCAGTAACAATGTGATCTACATTTAATAATACAATCTCACATTTACTATAGAAATTCGACATTCCACGTGATTAGTTTGTTGAATAATCTGATGTATTGGTGCAATGTGATCCTCACAGCTAATACTGCAATCTCACATTACTATACGAAGTCGACATTCACGGCGGGTCGATTTATTTGAATCCACAATCATGTTATTGATAGCAAACCTAGCGATTTATAGACAGATCGAGCGTGCTGCCCGCGGCACAGTGCTTTTCATGGGAGTGCCAAATCTGCGTCGAGAATGTCACTCAATTCGTTCATGTATTTCACATCATTCGTTATCTTTCACGGATTATATGTGATAATAATCATATATAGCAACCACATTATGTGTTCATGACATATTTCCTTTCATGTTTCATGTTCATATTTGATTCGTTTCATATTTCATATCATATTCATGTTTCATAACACATACATACATATTGCATTTCCTATATTTTTCCTGTTTAATATACATTGCACCAGACATTCGGATATATCTGGTATGGCTTCCTATGTATTCACCCTCTGTTCATGCATTCATTCCTCTATGAATCTGCTACTTAGTGGAATCATTCAATTGAATCTTTCAAACTAAAGTTATGGCATTCTCATTTTAAACTAGTCATTTACCCATTGAGAGCGGTCGAGATACCCATTTTCGAGGGGGGTCTTAACTCCATATTGACACTAATTCTTTGCTCTCCTTTGAAGCTAAGGTGCTAGTTCTTCCAATTAGAATAACTGAATCGAGCCACGAAACTCAAGTTCTTTTCTTTATCATCCCTAAATATGGGACTTCTCCATATTTTCAAGGCAGACGAAATAAAGCTTGAACATAGCCCCACTTTGAGTGAATTTTTGGGTAACATATAGTCAGAATTTGAAGGTACCTATTTAAGGATGTTTTGTTCTCCTTGAAGTCTAGTTTAACCAGCAACTTGAATCACTCAAATCGGATGAAATAAGCCAAGTTATAGCCAAATAAAATACTGGTCTAAAATGTTGAGCATAGATGCAAATCTTTAGTCTGGTACGATTAATGAGACTTCAATGGCATTTGTTTCCCTTCTGTTTGTCACCAGTACACCTTCAAAAGTATCGTGAAGGTGGTTTCTCCCATTTTCCCTTATGTTGCTACCAGAGTCGCTCAATAATCTATATACACATCAAAACTATTCCAAAAATTAATACCACATAATCTCTATTTTACTCAAATAATGCTTTAATACTTATCTTTCTTAAAGCCTTTCTTGAATTGCTCCAAAACCCTCTAAATGGTTCATAACCCATACATAAACCAAATAAGGATTAGTTGAGATTTATCTAAACCCTAACTCAATTTATCTGATTAAACCATGAATCCAACCCCTCAAGAGAGGATTCCACATTCTTCTTGTACCATTTGAGGTTTACCAACTTACCTTCAATAATTTTAGGGTTAGGATGAAATCCTAATAAAACCCTAGGTTTGGGGACAAACAATAATCATCCGATGTGGAAATTCACTACAAACTTTATAATTCCATACCCAATGTCATATGGATTCCCTTGCCTTTTTGCTCTTCCTTCCCTCTTCTCTTTCTCTTTGCTTCTCTTATCTTCTTTTCTTCTCTTCTCCCTTCTCTTCTCTCTGTGGTTTTGTTTCTCCCACAAATGAGACCAAATTTGGGAGATTCTTAAATCAAGGAATTTCTCCTTAGGCCATGTTTGGCTCATAAAAACCCATTTTTAGGTTAAGTTTGTTCTTTCACTTTAGTCATAGGATTCTTCCTCTTTTGCAAATCAAATTGGCATATTTCTTTTTAACCCCTAGTATTTCCCTTTTATTACCCCAGGTCCTCAGTGGTAAATTACATACCCCACCCTTTGCTCCTCCACCTTCAAATTTTCGGGTTTCTTGTTTTTTATTTCCGAAAATTCATATTCTTTATTAAACCTAACTGCTAGGGTATATTTTGGGGTGTTACACCACTTCCCCTACCATGGGTTAGGAGATTACATGATCTTCTCATGATGCGGGTTTTGCTACGGTTCTTAAATTTGAAGGCAGGTGGCAGTCCTTTGGCCGAACATCTCATTGATTCCTTTTATCGAAGGGGTACGGACTCCTAGCACATAAGCGTATCTCCCATGTTTGCAGATTCCCAGCTGGGCGGAGAATCGAGGCGTATGTGCACAGCTCTCAAACTCTTTTTCTATAAGTCTTTGAAGGAAATCAACCCAGTCTCTTTCGCGACCAAAGCCTTGTCAAGCCCCAGCACCTTAAATCCATAAATCTTTTGTTTACTTGCAAAGACAAAGTCTGTTTCTTAGATTCTCCTTCCTTTGATTCATTCACCTTCTCTCTGTGCACTGACCTTTCAACTATCAAGCTGGTTCCTCCATTGCTGGTTGGGTTTCTTGTTCTGCATTCATAACAATCTCGGACGGAGGTTCTAGGTGAACCTCCTCTACTCCTTGGCGATGTTCACTCATGAGTTTGTTAATTATTCTGTTTAGGTCCGGAACAGGGATTTGGTTATCTGCCATGGATGGGGATTTGGAATGTAGTATAGCACAGTTGTAGGGCTTTGGTAGTCAGAGAGAAGAGAATGGAGGTTGTTCAGAAAGGCCTAGTGGATTGGAATTTTGATAAATTGGCTGTTGGTTTGATCTTTATGATGGAATCGCGATATCATCATTGTCTTATGGAATGTCGCGACATTAATCATTTAAGGATTACAACACTAATTGCCACTAAATATCCATATATAAAAGTTATTTGAATTTAGAAAGGTTTAAACCTCAATTTATTGCATTTAAACCAGATTCTGTTATGACTTCACGAAATTTTGTCCGAGCCCCAAAGTGGTCATGATACAATGTGCAAATTGATGCATCGAGGCCCTAATTCCCTTGAGTTTTTCCTGGTGCAGCCTAGATCCCGAATGTCGCGACATTGTATCTTATCTTAGTCTTTTTTGAGAAAGAGAAAAGAGAGAGAGAGAGAGAGAGAAAGAAACCACACACTTAGGTCGCGTGAAGTTAATGTTGTGACCTTCTTTTAGTATTGTTGCAACCTCGAGAAGGAGATTGGTCGTGATGTCAGAATTGATGTCGCGAGCTGACAAACTCTTATTCTCTTGTTTTCCAATTCAAACCCCGGGGTGTGACACCTTTCAGTTTTACGGTCTTGAGAATGGTTTCAAATTCATACAGCCCGAGATCAATAAAGCTGATTCAAGCGAGCAAAAACGATCAACTAAATCGTTTCAATTATGCAGCAAATCAGCTCTTTGAAACATGGGTTTGTCTTTGGATGGAAAATAAAGAATTCCCCAACCCAGTATTCATTTCTCCAAAACAATTAATATCGTGGAAAGTGTTTTCCTTTGTAGTCTTGTGTACACATAGTAGGCTGAATTTTTCTGAGACTCAGCATCTATGTTCAAGTCCCTTACCGACCTGCAAGAATACACAAAGTTTTAAACGGGTATATATATAAAAACAATAACTAATAAAACATATTAGCTAGCAAAACATAAAAATAAAAATATTATTTGTGTAGGTTTTCTAATTTGCTCAGTGTTGAGTCCTTAACTAGACTTCTTGCTATGACTTCTTGTTTATGATTTTCTTCCTCAGAACTGAAATCAATCATATTTCTTCCAAGATACTGCTTGTGTTTGTCCATTCACTTTAAACTCTGCCAGCTCTTGGTTTTTAATGTCAGCACTTTGAAGGTTGTACCTTTTTACTATATAGGAATTCCTCCATTTTGACTTGGTTTCCACAAGAAAAATACTAGATTGGATAATAAGGGTTGTCTCCCATCTGTTCCCTCCCTCAAATCTTTTGATCATGCCATTTCTTTGTCATCTTTAAGTGCAGCATTATCATAAACTTTATTTCTTAGCTCTTCCAATTCTGACTCATGAATTAATCTCTTTCTTCCTTAAGCGACTTTGAAGTCAAAATTCAAGCTTATTGATGGCCCACATAGCTTTATATTCCAATTAGAGGGAGGTGGCAGGGTTTACTAAAGATGATCTATATGAGGACATTCGATGGGAGTTTTATATGGTCTGTGACACATAATGCATCATTAAGCTTTAAAGACCAATCTTTTCTTTGGAACTCCTTGTGCGAATTTTCTTTATCTCACATTGCATTTCAGCGCCCGTTGTTTGAGGGATGATAAGCCAAACTCATTATATGTTTTATTCCATACTTTGTTCCTTGAGCTTCTCAAACACCTTATTTGCAAATAGCTCCCTCTATCACTAATAATGGTCTGATTAATTCAATTACGCTCAGAATGTTTCTTTGTAAGAATCCACATTGTATTAGCATCATTCTTAGAATGATTTGCTTCCACCCATTGGACCACATAATCCCCATATTAAGAGTATGTATATATTTCCCAAAGAAGATGGAAAAGGCCTTATAAAGTCTATTCCTTGTCAAATAATTGCACCACGGGATACCATCGAGGGCATTTCATGCATTTTCGAGTATTTCCCATTCTTTGCTTGCGATACAAGAGTTTGCAGTAGAAACAAATCCTTGGCTTAAGTAGGCCCAATAAAAAACTTGGCCAGGCGAATTTGTGGGTTGTTTTGTCTCCTGCAAAGTGTTCTCCATAAGGCGATGCATGACATTCTTGTAAAATTCTTCCATGTTCACTTTCTGGTACACACCTTCTGATGGTCATATCAGCTCCTCTTTTGAACAATAGTGGGTCATCCCAGATATAGAACTTGCTGTCAATTCTCAATTTCTTCCTCTGGCAGCATTCCCAGATTCCTAGTGTGGCCTCCCTGAGCAGAAAGTTCACTATATCAATTATACCAAGGTAATTGGAATGATAAGCGAAATAAGCGCTCATCGAAAATTTTTAACTACTTCATTTCTTCTTAACTTTCATAGTAATTACATTCAGATTCTTGACCAGCTATCACATTGCCACAACCTTTCTTATCCTTGATCTCCAGATCAAATTCCTGTTGTAACAACACTCATCTAATCAGTCTTGGCTTAGCTTCCTTCTTAGCCATCAAATATTTGATTGTTGCATGATCAGTGTGGATGATGACATGGGACTCCAGTATATATGGCCTAAACTTTTCACATGCAAATTCACTTGGCCAACATCTTTTAGTGGTTAGTAGTTTTCTTGAGCTTCATTAAAGGTTTTGCTAGCATAGTATATTTTTAAAGCTTGTTGTCAGCATACATATAATCGGCTCCCATTATAGTCATTGGCATGCACATAATTTCAATTAACATTTTCCGTTTGGTTTAGCCATGATAGGAGCTTAAGGCTAATTTAGTTTAACTCCTCAAATGAATATTAGCAGGGACTCTGTCAAAATTAAACTTGGCATCACTATAGTAATCCTTAATGGTCTTGCTTATTTTGAGAAGTCTCTAATAAATCTTCTACTCAAAACCCAGCATGTCCCAAGAAACTTCTTAGTTGTTCTGACCCTAATGCGAAATTCTAAGCTAAGTACAATGCCTTATGTCACCGCCAAATGGAATTTTCCCAATTCGGAGCTAGGTTCTTATCTTGAAAATACGTGAAGTACTGTCCCAAGTGCGCAAAAACGTGTTCAAAAGCTGGATCCATAAACATGAAGTCATCCATGAATATCTCTATAACGTCTCTGCTAAATCGAGAACATAAACATCCTTACATCTTTGGAAAGTAGCGGGGGTATAGCCCAAATGACATTCTTCACAAAAGCAAAAAGTACCATAAGGGCATGTAGTAGTTTTCTCCACGGTCCTTAGGTGCAATAGCAATTTAGTTATATCGAATATTCATCGAAAATGAAGTGAGGATGTCCTACTAGCATGTCTAACATCTGATCAATGAAAAGCAAAGGAAAATGATCTTTCTGGTTATGTGATTTTACGTAATCTATACACACCCTCCATCTACATCACTTAGTTATTGTAGGAATTAGTTCCATTCTTCTGCATTTTGATCTGATGAATCACCTTCACGGAACCATAGTTGGGCTCACCCGAGGGTGCGATGTTGCATAAATAAATCCACGCATTTAGCCATTTCGGTGCTTCGCTGCCCCAACATCTGTCATCACGGGGTTGGAGTCTCCTTTGGTGTTGACTGATGTTTTTGCATCATCATTCAACGAGTTTTATGCATGCGAGTAGAAGGACTAATACTCTTTAAGATTTTCCAATTGACCGAGGCGCCTCTTTGTATTTCCTTAAATTTGCAGCGGCCTTTGTTCTTCATTTTAGGTCAATTTAGGCGATATGATTCTGCTGGTTTCCCCTTTTACGGTTCTAAGAAGCATATTTAGGATAGTATTTAGGTAATTCTTTCAAAATTAGCCATACCTTATTTAGTCTCTGGTTCAGTAACTTTCTTTTCCTGGCTGCTTGAATTTTCTTGACTATTTTCATTTCAAACTCAAGACAATTTCCATGTTTTGCAAAGGAATCACGTGATTCATAATCAACTTCTGGATACTAGAAATTCATCATTTTCATTCGCCGATCTTTGAGATTCTGATCGGAGGTCCAGTCAAAGCTGATGGGACTCACATTTATCTGTTAAGATTTCCTACGTAACATCCAGTTGTGTCGAGCTTTGTTGAAAGTTGAAATTTGTACTTCATTCCCACCCTTAGGGTTAGCTCACCCTTTGCACATTAATAATCAAAGCGACTCAGGTTACTGAAATCTTCACAACAGCGAAGGGACTGATTGTCTTCTTCCATTTTCTTAACCACAAAGTCCACAGGAAGATAAATTTCCCTACCTTGACGGAACATCTTCAAGAACACTGGTTGAGCCATGGATCCTATCATCCATATGTAATATAATTTTGTTGGAGCAAGTTCCCCCCCGAACTCAATCTCTTACCCTTTGATAGGGCATCAAGTTGATCGTGGCTCTGAGTCCGCAGGCCTTCTTGAACTCATATTTCCCACTATTGAGCGGGAATGGGTGAAGCTGCACAGGTCCTTCATTTTTGCTCGTAGACTTCTAGAATGATTGCCTTGCAAGTGGCAATTAAGTTCACTGTTCTTCCTCAAACCGATACTTCTTCTTCTTGCTTTCGATGTCTATTATCAGAATTTTGCATAATTTCTTGGGGTATTTCAAGAATTTAGAAAATTGTTCTTCTTTCTTTGCTTTCTGAATCCTCTGTGGAAATGGGACTCTGAGGTGTAAGCTTAACCTTCTCCTTCTAAACTACGCTCCTTTGCTTTCCCTCAGTTTCTTTCGGTTTGCACCTACTTTTTTTGTTTAGTCCTGCCGCCTTCTTTCCATTATCTCCTCCAGTTGCTTTCTTTGCTTTTTATTAGTCTTCTCTTTCTCTTGCTCTGTTACTCATTTCCTTGCCACTCCTGGTTGGGTACCATATCTGATCCTTTGGATTTTCGAGTGTCAGCAAGGGGCCCATTCTTATTCCCCGATTCACAAGGTGAGGCCCGGTTGACACATGTTTCCTTAGTTCTTTAGGGAAGCATTGGTGTTGGATTGAAACATTTGTGAATTGGATTTAAGAGCTTCCAACTCAGCAAATTTATGTTCATGGGTGTGAAGCAGCTTTTTGTTATCCCCCATGAACTGCAACATCTGCTTCTCAAATGACTGGGTCCTCTTTTGATGATATTGTTCTTTGCTCTCTTGCTTTTCTTCTTTGTTGGAACCTTGGTGGATGATACCCTTGCTAGAAGTGCGCGCTGTCTTTTGGCCTTGTGATGATCTCCACCATATGAGAAATTCTCTCTCATGGTTCCTCAGTCTTTGGATTGTAATGTATTAGGCAAGTTAAGTTCGGCTTGAAATGATAGCTTCTCTATTCGATGTTCGGGTAATTGGCCTCCTTAGCGTAAGGATCTTCGCTCGGTGATCCTCGGCACCATCTAACGATTCACCTCTCTACTACTCGATCATGACGAATGCAATTTTTTATCCGTTTATCCATCGCATTGCATAATAGCATCTAAATTTGCTTCCATATGATATCTTGTTGAAATTTAAATGACCCACCCCTCTTGCTTTGTTGTAGCTCCTTACAATTCGGATGGAGCTTTCATGTTGCATTTGTCTGGAGTACGCTATCAAATCCCTTGCCTCCTCGCACTTTTCCTCTTGAATGCCCCACAATGAAGCATCATGATACCCTTAGAAGTATCATTCGAGGTGATAGATGATATCCATTTGTCTTGGTCTATGCCGTGACATGGGACATCATGTGACCTTTTGTACCTTTCCCATGTAGTATACAAACTTTCATCCTCCCCTTGTTGGAACACTATTATTTCCCTTCTTCTTTCAATTGTGAGGGATGGGGGGAAAAATCTGCCTAGGAATGCTTCCATCAACTCTTCCCATGTATCAACTGAGCCATATGGTAATGATTCATACCATGTGGCTACAATATCTCTTAAGGAAAAGGGGAAGAGATGTAGCTTTATCACCTCATTCCCACCATTCGGTTTAAGCTGTGTTTGCCATCACAGGAATGCAAGGTGTTCATTAGGATCTTGATGGGATGACCGGTAAAAATGATTCTAGCCCCGAACCATGGTGATCAATCTTTGGTTTTTGCTTTCAAAGTTTGACTAGCCTCTATGCGAGGTTGTTTGATTGCTCAATATTCTGCTTGGATGATAGGCCTCCAGAAATCCTCCATTGTATCTTGAATGGAAGGCCTTCTCTTTGTAACATTATTCATTGCCATTCGATTCTTTCCGTCTGCCATGGTTGCTTTTCTATTAGGTATTTTTCCTTAAGCTCGCCGATGTTCTTTCAATTCAGTTCTACGAAACACTTATATCTGATTTTTGGCTTCTTGTGAATGAATTATCCTCCTGAAATGGAATATATTGAGATAAATTGGAAAGCCAGTGGTATCAAAAAATCATATATCTTTTAAGCTCTAAAAGTTAGTAACTTATAAACCCACTTCTTTATCAATTGTTTTTGTGTATTTTTTTATAAAATGAAGAAAATATTAAATTAGCATTTCTCTCTTTTATCGAATATTAATTTATTCATCCTTTAATCCTCGATACTTGGCGCCATAAAACTTGTTTATCTGTGAGTATAGACTAAACATCAGATTTAACACTTTCCCGGGAGCCTTACAGAGCCTCACGCATCTATGTCAAAGTTGAATGGCGTTGTTTTGATAGTGAATAAAAATTGATTTTATGTTACGGAATTAATAATGGGTTTGATCTGATACTTGCAGTCACATAGGTAATTCAAGTAGTAAAAATTGAATTGTAAGTCGAGATATCATTCCCATAGAGATTATTGGATTATCAAATCAACTACCCCGACTATAAGATCCATACTATACGGATCTCAATGATAAATTTTATCAACTAAATTGAAGGATAATTGTCTAAAGAGAACATACATTTAGGATATTAAAATAAGCTCATGAAATTATATTAACTATAATGAGTTGGAGTGAATCAATTCTTTGTAAAAATGAACACTAACAGAAAATCACGTGAAGCGATTAAATTGCGCATTGTATCCATTTTAAAACCCTATCTAGAATTGGGTAGGAAGGATTTGTCAAAGATGCCCTAATAATGCGGTTTAGTTTTCTCTCTTATTTTCATTAAAAATCCTTGTTTCTCTCTCAAGACGAGAGATTCACAACATTCACTGTATTTTACACTCTTCTGAGAGATATAGGTATTTTTCTTTCTCAATACTTCATACTCCTTTCTTAGGAATGCAGTTTCACTTTAGTCGGGGTTGTTGCAGACTCCTACAACCTAATTGTTGGCTCATCACCAAATCTAGTAGATATTTCCCTTCCCTTGATTAGATCTCTCCGACTAACACAGGGACCCGGGGTTTTCCGACCAAATTAAGGTGAAATCTGATTGTTGGTGAAATAAATGATCCCCCTCGACATCAAGCTATGAGTGAGTTGGGAATTCGCCAGTGAACTCAGAGCCTATTAGTTCTCCAACAATGGTCTAACATACCTAAAAATTGAATGTTCCTAGCTCTCAGGAATCTCCATCTCTGTGTGACTCAGAGGGTCTCCTGGAAATCAGAGCGGGATCTGATCCCATGGAAGGTATTGAGAGAAACTACTGTAGAACAATTACATGAAGAACACATCAATCGAATAAATCTCCCAGTATTCGGATACTTCCTTCTAATTTATGCGAGAAAAACGTAACTAACAATAAATTCAAACTAGTGGAGCTTCACTTCTCAAATTGCATTACAATAGACAGTAGGTGCGATCGATTACAGCCACTATAGTTCCGATAAAGTGGGGAAAGCGAATTCAGGAATTAGTCTAGATTTCATTTAAACTCGGGCGGTAGAATTGTAAAGAAATTGAAATATCACTTCCAACCCGACATTCTAATATATCACAGCTGGTTGGATCAAGAAATTAAAGAAAAAGAAAAAAAGAAAAATTTATTCTAGTATCTGATGAGTCTTCCTGCCTCCTTTCCCGAACCAATGAGTTTGAAAGAAAAAAAACGGAAGCTACTTTACTAAAACTGTGTATGCCTATTTATAATCTTCAGAAATTGGGCCTGATTCCAAGGCTCCAAGTGGATTTCTCTAAAATAAATGCAACAGTTCTGTTGGGTCGCGACACAACGAGCTGAAGTCACGACCTTTGAAATCCTTATGCAGTGCGGCCAAAGTCTGTTGTGACCTCGAAGTGGTATTGGCGTCCCTTCATTTATTCGCACAATTGTTGAGCTGCGACCTGATGTTTTCTATTGTGACATGTTTCTTTTAGTTGCATTTGATTAGTGGTCGTGACATGAATTCTTTGTCGTGACCATATTAGTTGTAATCAGCGAGTGCAGTTGCGACCTCATTTTTCTGTTTCCACAGGATTGGTGTCCGACTCATTTGCTTATTGTCATCCTCCTTGCTTCTTGGTCACAGCTTCTCTTTCATATTGCGACATCATTTAGTTGTCTTGAGCTTTCAAGCAGGTCATGACTCAAGCTAACGAGAATGCCCTTTGTGCCTTATCATGACGTGGACATTAGATCATGACCAAGTATTTTCTTTAATTGCACCACAATTCTTGCTGGAAACCTCAAAGTATAACCATGACCATCCCTTCTTCCTATCGATTCGCAACCTCATTTCTCGGTCTCAACAGGTTCCCCTTCAATTTTCTATTTCGCGACGGCTGTTACGCCTTTTTGGAGATATATGTCATAGCGTCGGTTCCAGTGCGACATCAGTTCCTATTAACGAGTTATGTTGATCTTGTGTTGCGACCATGTTTTACGACCCTTCCAATAAATTCTATGTCACAACCTCGGTTCCATCGTGACCTGCGTCTGTTTAATCGACCACTTGATCCTTGGTCACATCTCCCTTTATGTTCTGACCCTTAAAAATTTGTTTATGCGGTGGGTATCTTGTATGGCATTTGGACATTAGGTCGCGACCCTAATCGTTTTCTTTCCCTTCTTGAAATTTATGTATGACCTTAAAGCGTATCGTGACATCAATTACGCCCATCTACAACAAGTAACCTCACTTCTTAGTCACAACATTTTAAAGCATGCAACTCATTTTATTTAATAACGACATGAATTCCAGTCGCAGCCATAGATTAGTGTCCTCGGCTCACATGTTTATGCATAGCATCAATTTTGGTTTGCTGCAATATGTCTTCAGCACTGCATTAAGGCCTCGAAGCGGTGTTGCGACATAAAGATGTTTTCTTATCTATGCTCTTGTCTTGGGCGCTTCATGTATTTGCGACATAAATATCGATCCGACGCATGATTGAATCTCCAACTATATTGTTGTAGCAACCTTGAATTGCACGGTAGGTACACTTGTAAGTCCTTTCGACCATTCCTTCTTAGTACGATCCATTTTACATTGGAACCATCATTATCTTCTTTTTATGTCACGACACCGGCGATTGTAGCGATATAATCTCCCTTAGTTCGCCCTATCTTGGTTTGACGGGTTTTCATAACACATTGAGACGTTATCATTTGAAGTAGTGAGCTGGAACTAATGGCGACTTTAAAATTGCGTGTGCTCTTGGTGCGTCGCGACCTCCGCAATCTATTAAGCCATCATTGTCTTCTTTTTGTGTCGCGACCTCAAAACGGTGTTGTGACATAATCTCCCTTGAAGTTCCTTCTATCTTGGTTTCAACCATTTCTCTATCATGACAACTTTTGTTGAAACGTTATCATTTCTGGTAGTGTTTGATTCTCATGCGATGACTTTATTGTTATTCTTAGTGCCTTCGTGACATCCGCAATTTGTTCTGACCATCGTTCTTTTTATTGTTGTGACTTGAAAGCGGTGTCAAGCGATATAAGTCTTCCTTAGGCCCGCCATCTCAACAACTATCCTTTGTCATAACAACTCATTCGGCCGCCGTGATATGACTTGGTGGTGACCTCGATTCTATCGCGGGCTCACCTGTCATTGGTATTTTTCACGCCGATCCTTGTTGGATTTTCATTTATGTAATAATTTTGTACAAAATAGAAATTTATTAATAATTTTATATTTCTACATAAAAACAAACCAATTACATTGTAGAACAATGAAAAAATGGACTAAATTCAATGAGTTTTGACTTATCAGAATAAAAAAACAAACCTGAAGGATAAATCTTGTCCAAAGTCAGCTCCTTGCTACAAAATTATCCTATAGCCATTGGATATTCCAATTTAGCTCTAAAAATGAGCTGAAGATCAAGTAAAACTAAAAAATCAAAAACCCTAAGTAAACCCAAGAAAGAAGGGAGGAGAAACCACCAGGGAGGTGTTCTCCCTCCAGCGAACCACAACAAATTATAACACATATATTTATAGGCAAATAGGAAATGGGCCTTTAAAAGTGCAAAAAAATGGTAAAAAATGGCTCATTTTTGCAAGGCCCGACATGCTTCTCCTTGGCGAACAATGGCTTCGCCATAGCGAATGTGACCCAAATGATCTGCTCTATGATACTTCAAATGCCATGATTTGAGTCTCTACAGGGCTAATAAGTGAATCTATCAATATCAAGCTTTGAGTCATTTGAGATTATTCAGAGTAGACTAAAAAGTACCTAAAGCGGTGAGAGTCTTGCACTTGGTGTTTTGGAAAATCCTCTCTTGACTTCACGAGGTTGTATCTTTTTCGTTTAAACTCCGAATTGGGTGATCTTGGACTCATTAGAAAACAAAGGTCCTTAGTACAACTTCCAAAATTCCATCTTTGGCCCTCTTTTTGCTTCAAAAAATCATTCCTAGAGCCATAAGATGATGAAATTAAGCCTTATCAAAGCTATTATAAACATCATAAAAGCATATGATTGATAGGTGATTAATGATATAAAATTTATATGAAAACACATCACATATATGTTAAGATTTTACATTGGTTCATAAGCGCACCTTATGTTAATTTTTGGTAGACTTGATGTGATATCGAAAACTTTATAATTTGTATGTTTATTTTTAGCTTTCCTTTGATTTATTATTCTTTATAACCCAGGCTTCATCAATTTGGTACTCCTTAAACTAGCTTGATCAGAGATCAGTTATTTATCCACTGTAGGGTCCTTACAGTCATCTAGGTATTCTTGGTTTGTCTTTAAGAATAGGTTTTGTAGCCCTAAAATCTATCTCGGTGTTCTTGATTCTCTGAGTTTTCTTGATCAAAGTTCTTACTCCCCGGTCAGTCTTTGGCCTTTGGCCGGGTGGGTGCGCCATCTTCTTTGATCACTTATCTGACGTCGCTAAGTAAAACGAAGAAAAAGCAAGAAGAAGCGAGAAGGCGAATTTCAAAGGAAACACGATTGCGGAAGAAAAGATGCATTGGCGGCTCGATTGGAGGGATCTCTAACACATCTGACTTAGCCACAGCCCACTTATCTCCATAAACCCACCAATTCTTTTTTCTTTTTTTTTTTGTTACTAACCCATCAATTTGGCTAAAGCATTCCAGAAACCCACTATCTCTAGGTTGTGCAGCCTTATTTTGGCTATCACCAATAAAAGAGGCACCATCCACGATGTGACTTCTCCATTCAATTGAAAAAAAACGGGTTTGACGGGTAAGGCTCAGATGGCGGCGCTCTTGTATCTGTGATTTGATTTCATCTATACCCCGTCCCAGATTCTCTTCAGGATTATTGCTCATAATTCCAATGAAAGGGATTTGCTTTTCTATATATATTGATGATCCTCTTGCTTATCCCTCTGCGGTGTACTCAATATGTTCTGACGTGAACTCAATATGCTTGAGCATAACTCAATTCTATGGAAGTCCACAGGCCATCTCCACAGAGAGTGGGGCTCTAAAAGGATCCTTGGGTATTGATATCTAATGAATGTGCAAATAAAGTAAATCATGGGGGGTTTTGATTGTTTGATTTGGTAACTGATTGATTTAAGATTATATTATCCACAAGAAAAACGAGTGATAGCATTCTAAGGTTTCCATTTATCCATAACTAGGTAACAAACATCTCTCACTTATATTCTCATCTAGGATCCATTGAGGAATGGTCTTTGATGGAAGATATGACTTTAAAAGCTTTTTACAAAAAGAAGGATAGGAGATGATGTCAAATGCTCACTTGAAAATTTATACAAACACTTAGCATGCATTTAGGGTTCAAGCCTTGATGTGTACGAGATTAGCATTGCATTTTGTCAAGAATATTACCCTAAGCCCAAGGCATTTAGAGAATGTAGTAAGTATTTAATACCATCTGACCTATTTGACACAAGGGGTGAAAGTGTTGTTACACCTTTGTTCAGTGATGAGTTTCAGTTCAGATCTCTATCTTGGAGGTTTAGAACTCCATTAAAGTTAGGAAATGACTAATAAATGCAAGAACATCCAACATAAATGCAAGTAGAAGAGAAATAAATGCTATAGATTGATGTACAACTGAATAAAACAAGTTTAGAGATGAAGCTACAAATTAAAAGATTTAGACTAAGTATTACAAGTGATTAACTACAAGAACAACAACGATCTAAGCTATGCAAATAGAAGTACAAGAAACCACAGAAAAGAGAAAAATCCTAACTAAAGGCACAAAGCCTAACTTAGGGTTGTGTCTCAACATTACCAAAGAGACTTAAATACCACCCCACGCCCTACCCCCACCCACAAAAAAAAGCGCTACAGGCAGGGAGTAAAGGCAGTTTGTGCCCTTACCAAAATATCATAATTTTGGATACACCAAGTTTGAATCTCAAAAGCACCCAGGGTTGAATTTTCTAACTTAATTTTGAGTGCTCACATCCATTGGGCCTTTATGACTTTGTAGTCTTGGTGGTACTCAAATATCCGATCCACCGACCTCACCTCTGCACCTTTAACGACTTTGAGTCTGTTTTCAGTTTCCAATCTTGCATTTTCTCCAATTTACGCATAATTTCTTCCGGTCATGGAACCTCCCATTGGCGCATAAAACCTCGATTGACCATCCATGACTTGCAGAAAGTCCTCAATCACATTGGGAACCATTCCTTAAGTTGAGGAGAGAGGAAGAACAGTTAGGTAGGATTTATTGAATTAGCCCGAGGGTGGCTTTGCTTGGAAGTGAAAACGTTCATAAGTGCTTCCTTCAAAACATGGTTGTCCTCTAAGCATCCAAAGATACTTGAGTCGAGGAACATTGAACAACCAGCATAGAAACAAAAAGAGAGTCAAGCACTTCTGCATAAGCTAAGGAAGCCAAAACAAATAAAAAGGCTAAAAGCAAGTATAAATATTGTACTTATTGTATTTAGACACCCCCATTTGCATCTTGCCTAGTCCTAACAAGATTTGAGCTAAAAGAACTAAAACAACTAAGAGCACAACAAAGCTCAAACTGAAACGATTAAGCATTGAAAATTCCAAAATAACGAGACATAGACTTATAGTCTACAACTACAAAAAATATGAACATTTGAACTCAATAAGCATTGAAAATTCCAAGTGTAGTGATAATCCAACGAGAACTTTCACAAAACCAACAACACTCATACAGAGGAATAAAGGCATTGAAAACGGAATAGAATGAAGTCACCTAAAGGGAATAAAACTTCATTGCTGAAAGAAGCATTTAATAATACCCAATACTTAAGCATACATGGTATTCATAAAGGAACAACCAACAAAATTAAAATCAAAAAGGACTTCTAGGCTTGTAATGACCACGGGTTACACAAAAGGGCTTTCAAGAAACAAAATAGGTGTTGGCATGACATGGCTGAGGTTGCTACCCTAATATAACATCTTTATGCTAACTTTAAGAACTCGACTACTCTTCTTCAAAACCCTCTTCGTATGTCAAGAATGCATCTTCATCCACATAATCATCAAGCTCGTCAAGTCCCTTCTAAGTTAGGGGGTCCTTGATAAGCGACTCCCTCACCGGGATATGAACCTCTCTCAAGCGCCAGAAGCTTTTTGTGATCAATCTGTTTCTGTTTTCCCAAGAGGCACTTAAATCACCCTTTTATCCTGCGCTCTATCATCTTCAAAGGAGATGTACTCTTTGGTTTAGGAGCCAATGATAAATATGCTTCTGAAGTGGTACGGGAAATTTGGTGAAGGAGCTTCTTCAAGCGGCTTTGCTTTGTTGTTATGCCTTAATGGGACCCAGACAGGGAACCATCTTTACACTTGGACCCTTTATACGTGGCTTCCACGAATTTGGTAGCTTTGATCTTGGATATGGAATGTAACTCTTTTCACTCGTGGACTTAATGAAGTCTCTCATGATGCACCATATCCTGACACCATAATTGATAAGCCTCGTTCGTCAACTGACAAGGAGCTAATTTCTTCCCTCGCCATGACTTTTCTTTTTCCCCTTAGGCACGATCATATTATGAACAATCTTGTCCATTAATGCATACTCAGGTTTTAGCTTCCCTGGGATGAATTCTCTTTGCAAAAATCCTCCCGTAGAGCACCGAGATTAGTGCCTGTGGCATTATGAGCTCTTGACCTCGAACTTCATGATGGCAGCACCGGAGATGGATAAGGTCTGTCTCGCCCGATGTTAGGACAAGTGTACCCCGAATATAGCAATTGATTCAGGTTGGCGTGATAAGTGGTCTCAAAAGAAACTCCTTATAAATTCTCCTCAAGTTGGTAGAATTCATTGACAGCGAGGAGAGATAACCTTTTACCTCTTTATAAATAAAGCGCCAACTTCTAAGCCTATATGATTACGAATGGGTGATCAAAAATAAAGTTTCAATTTTTCATTTGCCTCTTTCATAGTAGAAAGCCTCTTTGCAATTAGTGTTCCCACTTTTGCCGGCGGCTTGACATATTCATCAAACATTTCCTCCAATCTCACCATGCTTCACTTTCTCCATATTTTACGATGAGCGGTTCTTGTGCTTTCACTTGCTTTTTTTTACCACTTGAGAAGTGTTAGCCTTTCTTTTTTTCACATCTTGCTCCACAGAATAGCTGGCAGCCTTTCTTTTCCCAGTATTTTTAGTCACCCTGCCAGATCGACAATGAAGAATGTACTTGCCATGATTGCCCACACGAAACACTCCTGAGCTCATTTCGACCAATGAAACCTTTGGACCCTTCCCCATCTCCCTCAAATTTCCACCATGCTTTGTAGCGACCACAAATCAACGGACAACCGCACCACAACTGACGGCACAAACAAAGTCCATACCAGACAAGGAATTATAAACCATGATATAAGGCTCAAAATGAAAGGCTCACTTACCACAAAGGCTCCAAAAATATCCAAATTTCAGAACAGGAACTCCAATTTGGAAGCCCCTTGATAGGCATCTGGAACAGCTCACTTGATGAAATGGTTTAGGAAGGGACTTTGAAGAGGGTTAAAGAATGATAGGAATGATGTTGATGAGGGTGTTTGGATGGAAAATAATGTAGAATGAGGGTTTTGATGGTGAGGGTGTTGGAAAAATGGGGTAATGGTGAGATGATAGGGTGTTTGGATGATGGGAAAGTTGGCTAGGGTTAGGGTTTTGATGAGGAAAAATAGTTAGATAGCTTGGGGATTTCGGATGGTGAGAGAAGAGAGAAAGAAGAGAGAAGAGTTTAATTCGCAAATGGGAGGGATATGCATAAATAGGGAAAAATGCACTTGATGCGGAGTACTAGGCTTTGAGTGCGAATGCCCGAACCCTTCTTGCACCTCCCATTCAACTTGAGTCTGGGGTGAGCTTACTTGAAAGATTCAAATTTCATAATTTTCCTCCGTTTGCGCCACTCAATTTTGCATAATGCTTCAATTTCCACTGACCCACTTGGCACATCTAGTCATATTGAACTTGCTCGGCACCTTCATAAGCTTTGAAACAAACACTAAAAAATGACCATGTAAGATCCTAAAGGTTTTGAACAAATTTGGCAACTTTTAGAGCTAATAAAGATTCAAATGGTGGCATATGATTAAGTTTAAATGAGCAACAATGGCCTAAAATCATCTTTAAATTATGTACAAATGTTCCAAAATGAATAAAATGCATGAAAATGTCAAGGCTAAGCAAAAATGCACAAAATGAAGCCAAAACCAAGCGGATTTGAGCTTGGAAAGAAGAAATCAATGACTTGTGATAGTGATACCAAGGTATTGAGATGAAACGAAATAGTATAGCCATGATTAAAAAATGAGAAGATACAAAAATAGATGAAAAATGAATCCCCAGATATATTGAATTGGTGTTATTAAGGCTTTGTTGGTGTGCGTGTAGTATGAATGGCACAAAGTTCATAACATAAGATCAAAGGAAGCATAGTTCAAAGTTCAATTTCTATTCTCTATATGAAGCTAGTAGAAATTTTATCAATTAACTTACTAAAGCTCTTTAGATTAAACTGACAAACAAAACATACTCCTTGGCAAAAGCCTCTTTGAAAGTATAGTATGAACACTATATACCCCACCCCGGCAATTAGGAAATGAGCATTGTCCTCAATGCAAGAAAAGATAAACACTAAGGACTGAATTGACGAGAGAGGGAACAAAAAAAAAAAAAAACTACACATAGATTAAGTATCACAATTCAAAAAAGAATGAGTAGGAACCTTGAAAAGAAGTATATCTGATGAGGTAATAGCGAGAATTCCACTACGATGGGGCATCTGGTATTTGGATCTACTAACCTCAATATTCTCAGAGGGTCAAAGTTTTCAAAAATGGCTTTGTGGCGATCGTTGACTTTAATGATTTTTCCATTTTTTTGGATTCTCAATTCGACACCTGTAGAATTGTTGTCTTGACCACGAAGAGTGAATACCATCGAAACGAGTTTGCACAGGAAAATATGCAAGCGAAGCGTACAAAAGTACCTTCTATTGAGACTCTAAGGTCTTTCACAATGTGTTTGTCATAGAAAAGCAACCTTCTCTTTATGGCAAGGTCTAGAGCTCTCTGGATTAAAACGCCTCATTTAATTAGGCTCGTTGAATATCCAGCGGCGACTTTGCTTTAGCCATTAAAATTAAGAGTTTAATGGCGGTGGCACCTCGTGCTCCATTTCCACGACCAAGTGACGTACTTTTACATAAACCAACCTATAGGGGAAACATGCAGAATGGTTTTGAAAGCGGTCTGATGTGCGAAACGCCCGGTTAGTGAAGAGACCCGATCCCGCGATTAAGGGTTAAGCGTCTTTTCTAAATGTTTTATCTCGCTTGTGGCTGAACCGACGACCATTGGTTTGTGGGTGATAAGTGAGGGTGGAAAAATTGGTGACCGTGAGCGCCCGATCCACGAAGGTGGTGGGTTGAGCGTTGGTGTGGCAAAAACTGGTGGTGGCGAAGCCAATGCTTTGGCACGTATGGCCCTACATTCTTACCCAATTTTTTTACCTTCAAAAAGGCTATTTCAGCCTATAGTAGTTTCTAAGTAAATTAGGCATTCTTTAAAGTACATCCTGAAAAATTTAAGGCGATTTAGCTGGCAGTGGTTTTGGCATTGTATTAGTGACCCGGCTTTGCAGATTAAACTCTAGCGTCAGAGAGTAGAAACCTTATGTGTGACCATACTTTTGGCAAATTCTCGAATGGTTGTTAAAAATAGAGCCCACCATCGCTAATGATGCGCTGAGGCATTCAAAAATGAGAAAAATGTGTTCTTTCAAAATTTCAAAACCACTATGGTCATTAGTTCTTGTTGGAATAGCCTCCACCCTTAGGGGCATAAATCAGCAGCGATAAAATGTAAGATACCCACAAAAAGGGAAAATGGCCCATGAATCTATACCTTAAGCGGTAAAATTTCAATGATTAAAATGTGGAGTAGAGGCATCGCGTGGTTTCTTTTTGTAACACCTTCTAGTTGTGGCCCTCCAGCACAGTTTCGATATTCAAAACAATGCTTTAAGCGTGGGCGATAAATGACTTATAAGATCTTATGCGACTTTTTTCCTTATAAATCTCTCCCTTAAACTTAGGAAGGTGACACCACGTTTGGTGTTGTTGAATTTTACTTAATCATTGATCAAGGCAATATTTAAAGAGATGGCATGTGTCAAAATGGTACATCTTATCAACGAAATTTTACCTCTTTGTTGAGAATACATGATAGGTTGTCTGTCACTAAATAATTCCTGATATCCGGCATACAGGCGATGGATAAAACGGCGATTCTTTCGTCGAGGAGAAGTATCACCTATGGCGAGGCCATGATTTGCTTTACATGCAATTTGCTTTGGAACCTTTATCTTGTTCCTAATGGATTTGTCTCGAAGCTCTAGGGATGCATTCGAATGGGCTTCCACTTCTCACGAGTTTCTTGTTGCATCGGGTGAGCTTTCACCTTCATTCTAGCTCGATTATTACCTTCATATTCTTTTCTTCCACTGCTTTTCTTTGCCTTCTCTCTATTCTCTTTGGACACTTTGGTTACTCATTAAAGTTAGAGGGAGGCACAGGAGTGAGTTTCTCAGTCCCCGTTCTGCCTCGATTCCTCTTTGTATAGGTCGGATTGTGTGAAGCGGGTGTGGAATCAAGCTCACTGCAATTGCTTTCATGAGCGCCCACGATATGGACTTTTCAATAGTTTTCCCACATTTATCTTGTAGCCTTCAGCAATGCATGGGAGGATTGCTTCCTTCCTTCTGCTTTGTCTTTGAGATGCTTGATGGCATAAGGGCCAGGCTGATAAAAGTAGAACCATACCTTGGCTTCTTTAGTCATATCTCCTACGGTAATGGTTTAAAGGGTTTTCATTGTCCACTTTCCATTCTCCTTTTTCAGCTGTTAAATGGTCACTATTTACGGTGTTAAGTTCCTTAGTTGTTTCTTGAACTTGAAGCCCGTCCTTTTGTCCCCATGTAGCATAATCTAGTTATCTCTTCCTTCTTTGAAGTCTGCACAATGCCCTCGGCCTTATCTTTCTTTCCTGCTTCCCCTCTTCACCAAATTAGCGAAATTCCTTCACCAGCGGCCTGACCGAGGTTCTTCCTTCCATACCCTGATATTTATCCTTCTCTATTTTCAAGCATTCGGCCGAAAGGAGATAAGCTTTTTGAATCCTTCGGCGCAAACCTCATCCTTCAAACTTCTTTCATTAGGGCTTCTTGAAACAAAGTTTCTTGTTCCTCTTTCCTTTGTTCAGCTTCAAAGCTTGTCATTCTCCTTTTTCTTTCTTGATTCTTCCATTAAGCTCTTCATTTTCATCATCCCTTCCCTCGATTTGAAACATTTGTACTTTCGAGAAACTTGTTATGTTTGATTTTCCAACTCAATGTACTCTTCCATAATTTCGTTGAGGTTTGGAATCAGGATTATGGAGTCAGACATGGTAGGGTTAGGGTTTTGCACCAGACTTTCAGTTTTAGAGGTTGAGATGAGGAGAGATTTGAGTGAAGAAGTGAGAAGGTTGAGAGTTTATGAGAAGGTGACCCTTGATTTTCAAAAAGGATTCAAATTTATAAACCAACGGTTTATTTGTGCCCTTCATTCGTGTCATGACCCATAGTTTTGCAATCAATTTGAAATTAGGTCCGTTAAATGTCGCGACATTGAGAAGAATGTCACAACACTCTTTTCAGTGCATCGTCTGAGTTTGTGTCGCAACATTGAAATTTTGTGTCGCAACATAAACTTACCTTTTTAAATTGAGTCCAAAATTTATTTATGTCGCGACACAAAGAGTATGTTGTGACATTCTTTTGGTATACTTTTGCTTTATCACGACATTAAAGAATTGTATGCTGACATAAACCTTAACAATTTGATTCCCTAAACCAATTGTTGCGACATTTAACTAAAATTCACAAAATTACATCTTTCATTTTTCTCTCATGAAACATTTAAGGCAAAGTGCAGCTACTCATACTCATTGACATATTTGGGAAAACTTACTTAAGCAATCAAAGAACCTCAATTAAAGTATGAACAATTGTTTCATTTGTTAATTCGATAAGAATTTCCCAAATTTTAGAATATATTTTACTCAAAAAACCCGATATTTCCTTTACCTTCTAAAATGAAACACATATTCTACCAGTCTTCAATTGTAAATTATCATTAACAAGTTGAGGAATTAGAATTACTCCCACTTGTAGTGGAAACTTTTTCTACATATTTCTTTTTTAAGGCAGTTATTCTTCTTAATAAAATTCTTCTTGAATTTAGCTTCATTGTCTGAAAAATCATGACAAGCGAAAATAAAACTACTGTATATTTAAACTGAGAAAACAGCACACCTTACAAGATTTAAGTAAATTAATCCCAACTATTAAAACTTAAAGTTAAAAATCACTACTTAGGTTGCCTCGAGAAGCTACTCAACAATAATCACCTAGCTAGACATTATCTTTCTTGACCTTCCTTTCAACATCTCTTTGTTTTGCTCCTTAGGCTAAGCTATTCTTCCTTGGTTCATTTTTTCATTTGCATACTTTGTCCTACATCTTCAACATTTCGCACAATTCATCATTACTTCTCAATGCAGTAGGCATGAGATCTTTTAGTTATCTCGATACTACTAGGAAATGCATTTAAGTTGGTTTGAGATAAGGCCGGTTACCACTACTTAGTCGCTAAGTTCCTCAATGAATCCTTAGTATTTATGCGAAACAGGTTGTTTGCTTGAAATTCTTAATTTCATAAAATCTTCTCATGCATATTCAGTACTTTGTTTTTTCCCAGCGAAACTGCAACATCGATCTTGAGGTGAGTCCTTTTAGAGCCTTGATATTATCCTCTATTGTCCACCATGTGATGTTGTTGTTGTTCTTCACTTTGGAACGAGTGACATAAGCTTTGATGGTAATTTTAATCTAAGTCTAAAATACTTTGTTGTACTCCTCTACCATATGAAAAGTTTTCATGGTTCTGATCTTTAGTGTAAAAAGTGTGTTGCGTTTGGAGGTTAGGCTTAAAGATTAGCCAGCTCCTATTTGCATTTAAGTAGTGTGCCTCCTAACCTGATAGGGCTCTTCTTCAACTGGTCTCTCACCATTGCTTCTCATTCCTTCTTTTACAGCTCCCACTTGATGTGCAGTATGCATTCTTTTCTCATTGTTCCCTAGTTTGTTCATAACTACATCCAGTTTTGCTTCTATGGCTGTCATTCTATCTAGTCCAATAAGACCACTTCCCCTCGGTCTCTTCTTGCTCCACACGAGAAGCTTGGATCAGGCTTTGTAGTACATTTGGCAAGGAGTCTTGATCAGATTGCCTTGCCTCATCTGCCATTTCTTCTTTTAGCTCCATAGCAGATCGTCAATTATACCCTTGGAGCATAATTCATGGCATGATAGAATATATCCATTTAGGTTGTCAAATCTATTCCATGCACTTGGGACATCTTTTATTAATCTCTTGAATCTCTCCATGCATTGGCAGGAGACTCTCATCTTCTACCTACTTGAAAACAATTGTATTTCTCCTCTTCTCTCAAAGTTGAAATTTGGGAAAAAAATACGCTCATATATTCCTCCTGTGACGCCCCCGACCGGCACTCTAGGGTGTGGCGAGGGTGTCATTTTTATTTTATTTTATAAACATAACCTTTAAGCTTGTTCATTCATATAATGGCTAAACAATTTAACTTGTACTATATAATGCAGTAGTGATTACAAAATATACAAGCTCCATATATGGAAGAATTGACATTCTGATATTTACATTGTTCTGAAAACAAAACATATATACAAAAATATACCAAAGGTCTAGCTAGGCACCTAGTAATTAATGTTGGCCTTGGTTGCTAATGTGGAGTGTCTGGACTTCTCGTTTCCTTCTCCCCACCGTACCTACCGCGGATGAAACACTGGGTGCTAAGCTTATAGCTTAGTGGGAATTAATACATGTGGATGACATAAATAAAGTTTATCACACTTCTATACACATCTAACATATCATATCATTTAAACATGCTTATATATTTCATATTTACTTATTATATCATGTTTCATTTCTTATAATTTTACACACTTTGCTTCATGTTCTTGTCTATACTTGTCATCGCATAAGCGATTTATGCTTCTCTTATCTTTATTATATCATTTCATATGTCATATTCGAGTCATTTGTTTTGTTTTTCATGCCTGCATAAACCTTAGAAGTAGATAAAAAGAAGCTATCAGGGCAGAAGGCGGCGTACTCATTGTCTGAAACGAGTGGGCTATAAGGGCCCAAAGATCTTTGTTATCATTGTCTTGAACAATGACCACCATCTATAAGAACTGAAGAGTTATGACCAAGCGGGGCTAACCCAATCAGTATATATAAACTTGTTTTTCCTAATAGGCATGCCGTCTATCCCTACTAGGTTAAAGCGGAGACCAATCATGTGTATTTTATGTTCGATTACATATCACCGTATTCTCGAATAATTATTGTCGTCGTGTCGTATCGATATTTACAATCATTTATTTGTATCTTTGCATTTTTCATATTTCATTATATGCATGAATAACTATGGTTACCATGTATACTTATGAGCTATTTATTATCATTCCAATTTCATTAACTTGAATCAACCTCTTCTTGTCCATCATTTGGATGGAATGTTGTAACAGACGACTTAGTGCCCCAGCTAGCGTAATTCAGCCTAGAACCTTGATGTAAAGCAGCGGATCTCTATCTAAAACAGCGAATAATGGTACACCATGCAATCGTACAATCTCCTCCACATATAACTTAGCTAGTCGAATCCATAAATAGTCCATCACGGCTGTATAAAATGGTAGGCTTTGTGAGCTTATCAGTGTCAGCGGACATGAGCCGGCCTTACATTTGTTGAAACGACACAAAATCCATGGTAATGTTATCCTACTTCCATTGGGGAATTGGAAAAGGATTTAAGAAACCTGTTGGAACTTGGTGTTCAGCTTTGACTTGCTGACACATCAAACACTTAGGCATACTCGATCCACATCTTGCCATTCCTTTCCACCAATAAAGCTGACTCAAGTCCTAGTACATCTTATGCCTCAGGGATGCATATGGTAAATCGTATTATAAGCCTCGGAAATAGTAACTTTTCTTTAGCTCTTTATCATCGGCACATAATGCAACCACAGAAATACATACTTCTAGCTTCTTTCACTAAACTGGTCTCGTCACACCATCTCTAACCATCTATAACTTTTACATGGCTCTTCATGTTCTTCCACCATGAATCTATAATCATTTTCTTTAAAATAGGTTACTTCTAGTTAATGAGCTAACATAGCTCCATCATACGCTAGTCTCAATCAATTTGTATTATAGTGACATTCTGCTACTCTTTGTCTTTTCGACCAGCATCGACTACTACATTAGCCTTTCCAGGGTGGTAGTCTATGATGTAGTCATAATCCTTGAATAACTCTAACCACCTCCATTTGTCTCAGATTTAACTCTTTACTGCGTTCATTAAATTACCACTTTGGGGAGCTCTTATGATCGGTGTAAATTCTATACTTTTCCCCGTATAAGTGGTGTTGCCATATTTTCAAAGCAAACACTACCGTAGCCAACTCTAGGTCATGAGTGGGATAATTTTGTTCATGTGGCTTCAACTGTCTGGATGCATAAGCCACCACTTTCCCATCTTGCATTAACTTGCGTCGAGCTAATGCAGGAAGCATCGCTTACAAGGCGCCTCTTTTCGAGAAGGAGGTTCGCGTCTGCGGTGCTTGACGGCTCGCACTGATTGTTCAAAACTGTTAAATTTGTCTATCCTCGAACTTTATTCATTTCTTGTGAGTAACTTGGTGGCTTGACTATGATAAAAGAAGCCTCCTGAATCTTCTATAATAACTGCCCATTGAGAAACTTCTCACCTCGTTGTTTAGGGTGATTTCCAATCTGGCCTCGATCTTTATAAGGTCAACTCTTATACCCTCCACTGACACAATATGGCTTAAGAAACTTCCTTTAACCCGAAAATCCACAGTGGTGAGCTTAGCATATAGCTCCTTTTCTCTTAGCGTCTGCGGGACTATTTTTTAGGTCTTTGTTCATGTTCATGTGCATCCTTAGAATACGAGACTGTCATCGATAAAGACCACTACAAACTAATCCCACGGGTGAATACCCTATTCCATTAAATCCATGAATGTTATTTGGTCATTAGTCAACCCAAATAGCATTACAAAAACTCCTTAATATTATATCGATTTCTAATCTGGTCTTAGGCACATCTACTTCCTTTACTCTCAACTAATAATATCGATTGTAGGTCGATCTTGAGACACGCTCTTTTCGAATTGATAAAAGATCTTCAGTTCTCGGCAGTAGGTACTTGTTTTCTTTGTCACCTTATTGATAGTACGATAATCGATGCACATCGTAAAAATTTGTCTTTCTTTTTCACAAATAAAACAAGTGCACCCAATGAAACAGCTGGGTCCTTCTGAGCCATTATGAGAAAAGTTCTTGTGTAGGCAAACCTTTAACTCCTTTAACTTCTGGAGCCATCACCTTAAGGTGCCTAAACCACAAGGGCCCATTCACGGTACAATTTCTATGGCTAAGTCACCTCCTCGAGTGGAATCACGGTAACTCTTTAAGGAATACATGCGGAATTCCTTTACCTATTTTGAATCCTTGGACTTCCTCATGTTAGTTTAAACTGATCATTTGCCTCGCTCTATGATAGTGAAATTGCACATAATGACTCCTCTCTATCGAGAGGAGCATGCTTTCTCAATATTCTTTGCCAACTTTTCTAACGAGAATTCACTTTATTGGACTCTTCTATATTTGACCAAATTCCTTAACTCCGTATCTTCACCACACCGCATATCTGTGGGGCTTCCGGAGGCGCTCGATCTCAACCTTTGAGCCGTATCCTGAATATCCTAATGAGCTTCATTTAGTTCGGCCCGGGGCATGAATCTCCGCCAGCCAGATTGAAGGATCCCGAAGTGGGCAACCCTTGATCTCCGGGTTAACACTCTGGTACTTCTTGATTAGATTCGGACGTCGTCCTCTGGCTTACGAGGACATCCACATCGGGCCAGCCCACATTACTAAACACATGCTTTTCTATCATGCCATTCAAAGCCCACCTAAACCTAGGCTCGATACATTAGCGTGACTCCCCAAACTGACACCACAGTGTCAAGAGAAGTGTCATTTTTACATTTTATAAACTTATAACCTTTAAGCTTATTTTATTTATATAATATTCAACATTTAACTTGTACTATAATACCTTATGTGGATTACAAAATATATACATGCTCCGTATATGGAAAAATTCAACATTTACAACCACACATTATTTACAAAAAACAAAACATATACAAAAATAGGCGAAAAGGTCTTTGGTATGACCCTAGTAGTGTATTAGCCTTGGTTGTTGACCATGAATATGGACTTCGTTTATACTTCTCACGGCCACCTACGGATGAAACACTCATGCTAAACATAGCAGTGAATTAATATATGGATGACCTCTAATAAGAGGTCATTACACTTCTATACACATGCATACATCTAACATATCATATCATTTAAACATGCTTATACATATTTCATATTTACTTATCTTTTCATGTTTCATTTCTTATCCCCATTTACACTTTGCTTCATGTTCTTGTCACAATATACTTGTCATCACATAGCGGTGCTGTAGCCACATTATCATATCATATCATTTCCTTATGTCATATTCAGTCATTTACCTTTTTATGTTCCGCGCCTGTAAACCTTAAAGTGGATAAAGAGAGCTATAAGAACCGAAAGGTGTTGTACTCCTTTGTATGAAATAGTAGTCTTATAAGGGCCCCGAAGGCTCTGTATCATTGTCAGACAATGACCATCTATAAGAGCCCCAATGCTATGTGGCCCAAAATGGGGCGATTGATTAGTATCACTGCGAGACTTATTTTCCTAATAGGCGTGTGCCCGTCTATCCCTCTACCGGGTTCTAAGCGGACGATCATGTGCTTTATGGCAGTTATATCTCATATTCGAATAATTATTGTCATCTGGTGATCATATCGATATTATTTGATCATTTATTCGTATCTTTGCATTTTCATATTTCATTATATGCATTGCCTTCATGGTTATGTATGCTTATAGGCTAATTCTCATTCCAATTTCATTAAAAATTTTATATGGATGGATTTTAGACTCAAAGGGCTTTTGCCAAGTCAAGAACATCTGACGAGTTCGGACGAAGAGGTATGAGCTCAGAAGTTGAGACTTCCTATGTGATGACTACAAGTATAACCGGCGGGACCTACTATTTTTCATGATTTATGGACTCATATGAACCAATATTATCAAGCTATGGATGGATTTTGGACTCAATTTCTTTTCATAGATTCCGAGAACATTCGAAAGCGGAGTTGGATGAAGAAAATTATGACCATCCAGAAGTTGGAGGCTTCTATGTAACAATGACTACGAGCGGAACCGGCGGGGCCCCATATTTTTATGATTTCTGGACTGTATGAGCCTAATGACCATACACTATATATGGATGGTTCAAGACTCAAAGGTCTTTCCATAGAGTCGATAACATCAGCGTAGTGAACAAAGGAAATTATGACCATCGGAGGTTGGGCTTCCTGAGCAGTGACTAGGCGGGCCGAGCGAGGCACTATTTTTCATGATTTCTAAACCTAATATGAGTTCGAATATTATAAAGCTATATATGGATGGATTTTAGACTCAAAGTGATTTCCATAGAGTCCAAGAACATTCGAAACGAAGTTCAGACGAAGAAATTATGACCATCAGAGTTGAAACTCTATGACGTTGTTCTAAGCGGAATAAACGCGGGGCTACTATTTTCATGATTTGGATTCATCCCTTGGTTCCAAAGTTTCATCAAGATATAGATGAATGATTCTAGACTAAAGGGATTTCCATAGAGTCTAATAACATCCAAAACGGAGTTCGGACAAGAAAATTATGATGATCAAGATTGGAGACCCTGTGAGCGGTGACTCGGTAGAGCAGCGGGGCCTACTATTTTTCATGATTTGGACCCTTGTGAGTTCCAATTTCATCAAGCTATAGATGAATAGATTCTGAATAAGTGATTTCATAAGAGTTAAAGAACATAAGAAGCAGATGGAGGAAAGAAATTATGACCATCAGAGTTGGGGCTTCCATGAGCAGTGACCTCTGAAACAGCCAGTGGGGGCCTCTCTTTTGTTCTTCATAGTTTCTAGACCTAATATGAGTTCCAATATTATCAAGCTATATATATAGTTCATATAAAATGGATTTCCATAGAATAGAGAACATCAGAATCGAGAGTTAGAAACAGAAGTATGACCTTAAAAGTTGAAGGTTTTCCTGTGAAGCAGTGACTTCTGAGCATAGCAGCAGAGTCCTACTATTTCATGATTTATGAGCTAATATAGGTTGTAATATTATCATGCTATATTTATGGATTCTATACTCAAAGTTTCTTTCCATAGAGTCTAAGTATCCGAAGCAGGAGTTGAGCAGAAAAACTACTGGCGTCAGAGTTGAAGGCTTCTATGAAGACGATGACTACGAACATAACAATGGGACTCTCTTTTGCAGTGCAGAGGCTATACCAGGTTCAAGTATTATCAAGCTATATATGGATGGATCCTATATAAGGCTCCCATAGAGTCTAAAGAACATCAGCAGGAGTTGGACGAAGAAATTATGTGGCCGTCAGGATTTGAGAAACTCCTATGAGCAGGTGACTAAATGAACTTGGTGCATTACTATTTTTCATGATTTCTAAACCCATGTCATAGTTTAGAGATATTATAAAGCTATATATGGATGGATTTTAGCTCAAAGTGATTCATGAGTCAGCATTCAAGCGAGAAGTTGGGGCGAAGAAATTATGACCGTCAGAAGTTGAGCTATATGAGCATTATTCTAATGACCAGAATTTATTTTCATGATTTATGGACCTAATATGGTTTTCAATTTCTCAGATATAGATGAATGATTCTAGACTAAAATGGATTTCCATAGAGTCTAATAACATCCAGCCAATTCGGACGAAAGTATGATGATCAAAGTTGGGGCTTCTATATGACAGTGACTAAGTACCAACCGGCGGGACTACTATTTTTTCATTGATTTCTGGACCTAATACTGAGTTCAATTTCCCTATCCGGCTATAGATGGTTTGGGCTCAAAGTGATTTCCATGGGGTTAGAGAACATCAGAAATGGGTTTGGGACAGAAATTATGACCGTAGGAAGTTGGAGCTCCCATGAGCAGTGGCTTCTGGTAAACTCAGTGAAGGCTCTTTGTTCTTCCTGGTTTCTATAGACCTAATATTGGAGTTCCAATATTATCAAGACCCATATAGCATGGATTCTACCTCAAATGGTTTCCACCAGAATCAAGACATTCAGAATCGAGTTGACGAAGGAAGTGTGTTGATAGAAGTTGAAGGTTTCTATGAACGGTGACTACAACCTCGCCGCGGGGGTCTACTATTTTCTGTTATGAACCTAATATGAGTTTAATAACTATATTTTATATATTTATGGATTCTATGTAAAATTTTCTTTCCATGAGTCTAAGAACATCAGAAACGGAGTTGAGAGAAGGAAACTATAGACAGTGTTAGAGTTGGGGCTTTTCCTATGAGCAGTGACTCTGACATAACCCCTTTGACGAGGCCTACTATTTTCGTAATTTTTGGGCCTAACAGGTTCAGTATTATCAAAAGCTATATATGGATGGATCTGTAACCGAGAAACCATGGGATTGTTTGCTCCAGAAACAGATTTGAGACCAGAGAGATGTAAACGTCAGAGTTGAGCTTCATGAACGACGAGCTTTTGACGAAGTATAACCGCGTTCGACTTAGCAGTTGGGCTGTGTAAACACTGTATGGATTGGTTTTAGACTCAGTGATTTCTGGTCAGAACATTGAAGCGAGTTAAGACGAAGAAATTATGACCATCGAGTTGGAGAAATTTGTGACATCTCTAAAACCTAATATTATTTCTTTGACCGCAAATATTATCGTTGAGAATTACAATCAACCAACCCAAGTCCAAGCACAATAAATATACACCAAGTAGGGTTCTTTTTAGACCAAAATTCATAAAAAAAAAAATGGGTTTATGGTTTCTTCTTCATCAAACAATTCCTTACAAAATTCGAAAAGTCCTAATAATCCTACTAAAGATATGAGTTTCCATACAAGTTCATTACATTTTGCTCTTCTTCTTCTTCTTCCTCTTCTTCTTCTCTTTCCTCTTATTCTTCCTCTTCTCTCTCTTATTCTCACAGATTTTGTGACACCATTCACAGGGTCCGTTGACAACCGTCCCGACTCATAAAAATACATATAGTCATTAGTGTCTGATCTTCCACCAAAATGAGTGCCTCTACGAGACTCAAACATAATTAAAAATGGTCGCGTCAGACCGCATCATACTCACCATGTAATAACTATATTATAATAGTTTCAAGAGTTACTACACTCCTATCTAAACATGTATGTCAGAATGTTTCATATGTTTACAAAAATATAATCAAGCCATTATCAAACTTTCTTTACCTGCATGATTCTAGTGAGCATCATCTTCACGAATACTCACATGCAGGGGATCGCGATAGGGTGAGCAGTACTTGATAGTTGGATTCTTCTACCAAGGCTGCCACACTTCGTACATCTGTGACTTGCAACACAAACATCCACATTTCATCTGATTTGCAATTCCCACATACGAATGACTTATATCATGCATGAGATGTTTCATATATTGAGTCACTCAGCTCCTCACATGCCAATGCAGGGCCATCAGTGGTACAGTAATGGCTCATATGGGCCATAGCCGGCTCACCAACTGATAAGTGTCAATGGGTAAACTAATCCTGAGTCTGACTCCTATCGCTGACTCGAAGTCGGGTGATAACCAGCGTAGTGTGTTTTTCTTTTGGGCAATAAAACTTTTAGACCCCACCATGGGTCTCTTACACCACCGCAGGAACTTTCGGATAGCAGCGGAGTCTCTCACACCACTCTGAGACCTTCCCGGACCTTACCATGGGTCTCTGTTCAGGGCTTTTTCACACAGGGATGCCTTTGCCTCACCCAATCTTTATTTCATTTATGGATGAATACATTGATTCATTTATTGAGACGTCGTCGGCAGAGCTCACATTCACTAAGTGGTGGGCCGAAGCCACCAGTGCACTCACACTTTCGACTCAGCGCAATGTACGCGTCTGGTGGGTGTGGTGTCGTTCGCCTGTTTCATTCTTACCACCTGATTATAATCTGGTTCAAAACATATGACTAACACATCAAGTGATATGCATTAACGTTCTCATTCTTTACGGCATAACACATGCTATTCATTTCAAACCAACACATAAAGATCCTCAATCTAGGATCTCGATCAGCAGGCATTGTCATCCCTACACATCCTCTAAACCGATCTGTTCCATTCATTTACCATTTTTATTTCGGCCCAGTGGCCTAATCACCAACACCGGCCACATTATTCATTTTATGATAGTAAGCAAAAACAAATGGACAATTCCGTTATCAACAAGTGCTGAGTGCACAAGCGGTCCACCACAACCTTGTCTTTATCCGGGGCGGTCCTGTCAAACCTCGTCGCCTTGGAACTAAAATTACCTGCGACCATTGCGACCTCACAAACTCTGAAAACAAACCATATTCATGGCTTTTTAGACCATGAGCCACTTAGGCCGGAAGACCTTTACCTCTAGGAGTTTGTGAAACTCCACGATGTTGCCGCAGCGTGGCTCTTACAGTGGGATCGGCTTTGCTCTTGTCCCAGTCGAGGTTCGTGGACCAGACGGAAAAAACGTGAGAGAAGTGAGAGCTTACCACTCTAAAAACTCTCTCTCGCGTCTCGGTTGGCTTTCCCTCCCCCTCTCTCCTTCTCTTTACCCGACCCAGTTTGATGAGATTAGGTCGAGAACTTGTCTGTATCAATTACCACATATCACATTCTATTTATTTGCCTTAGTTACACCGCCCATGCCTCATACCATCATGAATTTCACTTTAATCACATATTTTCATGTCTCTCATAGGTCCCCCGCCAGGCTCGTGTTGACTAGCTCCACTTGACACGTGTCTTATGTGAGCCTGCCAAAAAATGGGCGAAGTGTCACGCACATCTCGGTGCCTCGAAAAACATGGAAATTAGATTGTCTCGAATTCAACAGAAATTGACGTGTTAGTATTAAATTTAGCGAGGCGATTCAACGGTGAAGTCAGTTCGATCATCGAGATCTAGAAAATTCTTATTCGGCCAAGGAAATTACCTTTACCCTTCTGAGAATTTGGATTTTAGGGGTTCCTGGATTTTCTCCTCGAAATGAGGGCCGATGGTCTTCTCCTTTTTATTCAAATTTTCCTTTTATTTGCACTTTAATTAGGTAAATGCTTCTTTCTATTTACATTTCCACTTAACTCATTATTATACTTTGGCATATAAACTTATAGTGTTATAACCATTGTCTGAATTATTAAATTCAATTTACCTTACTTCTTGAAAATAATTTTAGTTTCTAGTTTATTTCTGAAAATTCTTATTTAACTTATATTCTGCTTTTTCGCATGCTATGCCCATTAGGGCATATTTGGGGGCAGCCACCTCCTGACTCTTCCAGAGTGTTCAGTCCCACCTAGCAATGAATCAAACCATGTTGTTGCACATCTCGATGAAAGGAAGGATTTTGGCTTGATTATACGGTCCTCACCCCATTCAACTTGCACATGTTGGCCATTCTCATGAATCTCCCCATATACTCATTGGGATCTTGGAGGGATGACTATGACCCCAGACATTATTACTCGCGTAGTAATGCTAGCTTCAACTCAAAATTGTTTGAGAACTTCAATTGGGTTGCTCTTACTGTGATACTCCTCTTGGATAATAGGCCTCCAAAAGTCCTCCATCGTATTAAGCCTTTGATTTCTCTTTACTTCTTCTTCTTTTTTTGGAATAGCTGCTGATATATCTCTTTGAGTGTGCCATGGCCTCTAGGTTCTACATTGGTGATCCTTCTCAAATACCATGTGTTCTCTCTATTTGATTACTAGAGAAAGAGTGCTCTAATCTTCTATGCATTTAAAATCTTCTTGAAATAGAAACACTAAAGATGAGAATGAATCGGCGGGAAGCTTGATTATCTCGATTATGTAATTTGAAAATGTAATTAGCTTCTTGACTACTACTTTTAAAAACTATTTTTGTGATATTCTAAAAATAATATCAAAAGAAAAAATGTCAATTAAATCCTTTTGGACTAGAATATTGATCTTTAAATGTATTATCTATCCTGGCAAGACTTGTTGACCAATTTAATATCTGAATTTATGACCTTCTTTGATTTGCAGGCCAGCTATTATCTAATCCGTGTGTGCGAAACTTGATATGGACCAAATGATATATGCAAATTTATTACACTGTCACCAGAGGAGTATTATCTAATCCCAAGCAACAATGCCATAAACTTGTTGAGACCATTATTCATATGTATGAAAAATGGAATTGTTTTCTCTTGTAAAATGACTCATTTAAAATTTGTGTTTGTGGTCTCGATGCTTGTAAATTACCTGAGTTGTACAAGTAATAAAGTGGATATTCCAAAGTCCGGATATCATTCCCACAAGAGACGGATGATAAATCAAGTCTAATTACCCCAACTACTCAAAATCATTTTCTTTGAACTCCACTTTGATATGATAATAAAAGGACTTAAATCTTTGTCCTAGGTAAAATCTTAAATATACAAGCGTAAAAGTTTAATAAAAGTGGGAATTAGGATTCAGGTGAGACAAGCTGGATGGATGGAGTTAACCATCAAATCAATTTTGCATCATTTCAATTTGTTTCATTTCGGCTATCAATTGGGCGAGTTTTTCAAATACAGGTACTATGGTTTAGATTTCTCCCTTAACAATACTTTTTCTTGATTAAAGGTTCATATTCATTTACGAGACATGATTAATCAATTACTTGTAATATAACAACCCTCTTTCACAGAATCAAACATTTTTTCTTTTGGTACTTCATACTTAGATCTTAAGACTAAAATTCTTACCCCATAGACAAGATCTTTTAAGCCTTCTCCAATTTGATTAGCGCCTCATCCTGCCTTAGTGATCTCCATCTCCTTGATTAAATCCTCATTCTTTCACGGGATCATAATCAATTCATCCAGAGAAAGAGGAAACTATACGAGTGATTAGACATATACTTCATTCAACCTATCTCAACTTATAAGTAAGTTGGTGATCAATCTAAGTAATCCTTCAAAGTTCATTAGTTTCATAGTATTGAGTACACTGTACCGAAATATTACACTCTCGGGATTTTCCATCTCATGTGTCACCCGAGAAGCATCTTAGAAATCGAGTGAGACCACCAGTCACTGCATTAGATTTTGATTCTAAATCTTGAAGGCAATAAATTTATAAACAATACTAATAAAAAAAAATTCAAAATTCCTAATTAAAGCTCCTTCACCTTGTAAATAAATGGTATCATCAGACCCATTTCAGTGAACTCATCTTCTAGCGGTTTACTCCATATCGGTATTCTTGATTAGGAAGGATCACCCCTAAAAGGATAAACAAAATGAAATAAATGAACTCTAGAAACCTTCCGGCATCCACATTTAAATCAAGCGGTAAATGAAGAAAATTTATAAAGAAATACTAGCTCGAAGTTTGCCTTGATCTGTGCAAATCCGAAAATTAAAGGAAATAAAGCTGACTAAAAAAACTATACTAAGCTAATTCTACTAAAATGGAAAAGAAAAAAATGAAAAATATACAAAAGTCTTCAACCACCCAGAAATCCTGAAATTGTAAAAGTTGCGCATATTACTTACACAGAAGTGTGTATTTATAGGCTTCCAATGTGGAAGCCTCCTTCATTAGTGTGTGGATCCACAAATTAGACCAAATTGATCTTTTTTTAGCGACATAGAAGTTATGTCACAGTGAGAACCTCAGGTCTTTAATAGCTTCTCGTAGCTAGTTTTTTACGCCATGACCCTTTTCTCTAGGCTTGTTCTTGATTTGTGTTGCGACGTACTTTGTTGATGCTCGCGACATAGGGTGCCCCTCTTCGATAGTCTTGTTATTGTCATGGCGAAGTACGCTTGTCCGGCGACACCAAGCACCATTTGCATCAAAGCTTCTCATGTTCTTGTCCTTATGGAGTTTATCGCGACATAATTTTCCTTGTCACGACAAACAATTGTTTTTTATTTGGCAACTTTGTAGTGAGTTTACTTTGCTCGGGGCCAGGATTTCTTTAAGTTCTTAGCAATTTTGTTGCAACGAAACAATTTGGTCACGTGATTTTTTCTTCTGGGTTCTTGTCACTTGTTGAGCTGTTTACTGTGGCGACATAGGGTGTATGTTGTGACACAATTGCCTTGGCCATTCTCAAGTCTTCGGTTCTGCCGCGACCTACTTTTCTCTTGTCTATGGCGAATTTTATGATCCTTAGCTTTTATTGTCGCGACATAAATCTTCTTTGTTGCAACACAGGTTTTGCCAGCAACTCTTGATTATGTAGCAAGAAGTTTCTTTGTTTCGATCTTCTTGTCTTTGCTCTTCAGCATCTTGTTGCGACAGGAAATTCACCTCCTTCATGTTTTTGTACGCCGCGGCTTAAATATTCTCTGTCATGTGAGTTATGTGCCTGATTTGGTCATTTGTATGTTGCGACATGATTTTCTTGAGTTGCCCCTTGATGGAAAAATTTTACTTAACCAGCTCTGTCTTAACTAACCTTTGCGCTATAATATTTTCTCGTAATGAAATTGTCTCTTATCGCGTGAGTTTCATCATTAGTCTTCATCATCACATGTTGCGACTACTTAAAAAATAATATTGCGACACAATTCCTTCACCAGTGACCTTAAGTATGTCGCGGCATTTCGGGATTGTAACAATGTTTCTTGAAATATTCTTCAAGTTATGCGACGAGAAAACTTTCACGGTGCGATCCGAAACTCTTTTCGGCTTTGAGTTCGACCCGATCTTTGTTGTGACATAGATTTGTTGGGCTGCGACATAGTTCACTTTGGCTTGCTTGAATTTGTGTATCGCAACATATAAATGTTATTATCTTAACACAGGCTAGCTATTTGTCCTCTTTTTTGCTTCTTTTTAGAATTCTCGTTTTCAATAATTGTCTGCAAACACAAAGTTGATTAATATTCCACATTTGGCATAAATAGATCTTAAAGCTGGCCCAAAAACATGGAAAAATGAGTTAAAAATAGATGGGTTTACACTCGTGGTCGACTACACATTCTCGACTCCTTTCTTACCGCCAATGGTCAAATTGAACTCTTAACAGAGTAGTATCCACTTTAATGAGGCGGGGCTTAGTATCTTTAGCCAGAATATGAGTACTTTAGTGCTACATGGTCAGTGAAAATGATTATGGGAGACCCTAAAATGTAAGACTTGAACTTATCTAGGGCAAAGACTACCGCTAAGAACTCTTTTTTTGTAGTTGTATAATTGGACTGGGGTGGAATCTAGAGTCTTGTTAGCATAATAGATCACAAAATGTTTTTTATCTTCTCTTTTCCCGAAGACAGCTCCTACGACATAATCACTAGCATCACACATGATTTCAAAAGAGAGGTCCCAAATAGGAGGTCGCATGATAGGAGGTGAGACCATACTTTTCAACTTTTCAAAAGCCTCCTCACATGCTTGTGACCATTCAAAAATGACATCCTTGGCAAGCAAATTACTGGGATTGAGCTATGACCTTAAATTTTTGAACCTCCTATAAAACCTGCATTACTTGGAAGAATGAGTATGTCTTTAACACATTTAGGAGTAGGTAAATTAGAGATCAACTCAACTCTGGCCTTATCTACCTCTATTCCTTCCTTTGTTTCATGTCTAACAATCCCTTATGTAGCATAAAGTGACACTTCTCCCCAATGTAAAACTAGATTTTTCTCACCACATCTTTCAAAAATCTCCTCAAATTTTCTAGACATCCCTCGTATGAACTCTCTAAGGAGAATCATCCACTTAGATATCTCAAGCAATCTTCTCTATCATATCTTTGAAAATGCTTATTATCTGCCATTTAGCTCTTGGTGCATTACATAAATCAAAGGGCATCTTCCTAAAGGCAAGCGTGCCAAGGACATGTAGTGGTTTCTCCTGATCCTCTAATGTTATCTCAATTTAGTTGTACTCGGAGTAACCATGAGAAATGATAAAACTCATGCCGGTGACTCTCGACATTTGGTCCACAAAAGGTAGGAAATGATCTTTCTAGTGTTAGCATTAAGTTTCCTATAATCTATGCACACCCTCCAGCTTTGTGACCACATTAGGTATGAGCTCATTATGTTCATTTTGCCACCCACGGTGACAGGACTTTCTTTGGCTCTGCCAGGTTGGGGCGTGCACCAGCGCTATGCAATAGGGTAAATGACACTCGTCTAGGGTTTCAAAACCCCTTTCTTGACAACCTGCTTTATGACCAGATTTAGCCTACGTTGGTTGCCTAGATGGTTTAACATCCTCTTCTGATAAATCCTATGAGTCTGAAATCAAAGACTACCAATCCCTTGAAAATATCGCAATGGTATACCATAGTAGTTTGGTGAGCCTTTAAATTCCTAAAAAGTTATCTCTTGATCATCTTTAGAGAGGAAGATATGATCCACAGGAGAGAATCCTCTTCACTTCTAGGAATGAGTATTGAGATGAAACCCGGTGAGAGCTTTAATTCAAGCTTAGGTGGCTTCTCTTTAGGCTGGCTGAAACTCTCTCCTGATTGGAAGCCCGATTCTTCAAACCTAGGTACCCACCCATTGGTTTCCATTACCTCATTGGTAACCAAGTGTGAATTATAGAAACTCCATTTAGTTAGTAGTTACTTCTCCCGACACACTTAGGGCTCACTAAACGGGACTTGGGAAGGGGTCATCCATGAAATTGATCTACATATTCCTACCGACAAATTCTATCACATTCACCTTGCAAATATCTTCGCATCATCCCCTGTTTCCCTGATAACTTTAGAAAATGTTCAAGTTCACAGTCATGTTGCGAAAATGAGGAATTAAGTGACCCTCCCTTCTGATTAATATAATGGCATTAACAATGTCGAGAAGGTGTAACACCCCGAAATATATCATAGTAGTTTATAGCATGTTGTGGTATAAAATAGCGATTAAAATTAATATTTTTTTCAGGAATTTATATATATTTGCTAAAACTGGCAAATAAAATAAAAATTAATACAAGAGTCGAGGTAAAATAGTAAAATGTCACATTAAGGACTCAAAGGGTCATAAGAATAAAGTTTATAACCATTGTAGAATATTTGATAAGTAAATTATGAAAAATGAAAGAGAGAAATGAAGGATTTTAATGCAAAAAAATGGAAAACTTAACAAAAATGACAAGCCAAACATCGCCTTATGAAAGAATAGGAGATAAAGACCAAATTTGGTCTTGTAAAGGAATATTTCTCCTTTGGGTTATAGAGCTTAGGGTTACGATTGAGAGAAGAGAAGAATTGGTGATTTTGCTCCATGTGATCAAGGATTTTGGTGATCAAGAAGAAGAAGAAAAAATAAAAAAGAAAAAAGAAAAAGATTAAGGTATAGAAACTAAACCTAAAACCCTTTTTGATGATGTATGGGTTTGGGGAAAACCCTAACTTTACATAATAGTGATGGTTGTTGGTCTCAAGTCAGTTATATGGTTGTTTGAGTTGGTTGTGATCCTCAATTGAGGAATGTTTGTATAAAGAAAATGTTAGGGTTTTAGGGGAGATGCTATCAAAAATTTTCCAAAA